>JAPQVY010000012.1:28050538-28115538 GCA_028535165.1 Quercus tomentella | reverse complement strand
CAATTATACAAAGGTTTTAAACTTTCTATCCATGAATAATGTTGCAATCATTATATTCATACCCTAGGCTGTTTATCTAACAAACTAAATTTCGTGATCATTGTAAAATAGGAGGCAAAAATAGAGGTCGAGAAGGCTAGGGACGAGGCTGAACAGCATGGTTACGACGTCAGCGTAGCCGAGACCGAGGATACCCTCCGGGCAGAGGTCCCTGCCGTTTGTTAAACCTACTGTGCTTAGACTTGGGAGGAAGCCCTCAACCGAGCCGGGGTTGAGGCTTCTTCTGAGCTGAGAAGGCCAGAAAACGTCTACTTCCCACCAGCCATAAGAGCCTCGGACCTTCCTTCCACTCAAGGTGAGGTGGCCTCTACAGTTGCTGACCCGGTCGAGGAAGCACAGCCTCAGGATCCTCTTCCTCCCAATCAGCAGGAGCAGTCAAAGGAACCTGAGGTTTCAAAGGAAACATTCTCAGACAAGGCCGCAGAGGTTCCACAAGATGGGGCAGCTTCCCAAGGTTTTGAACAGGCCTTAGCTTCAATTACCATGCCTGCCGAGGGAGCCTCCAAAGGGAAGGAAAAAACGATTCCTACTGAAGCGGATAAACTCGCTAACAAGACTTCCAAGGACAAGCTTTAGATAAAAGTGAAACAGTGAATGTTCTAATGTTTGATCAAATAAAGCTAAGTCCAGGGCACCCCAGAATACTTTAAGTGATGCTCATGGGCTTATAGTGGTTTACATCTTTATTGGGTGATAACAAACCTCGTGATCCGAGAGAGAGAATCAGGAGTTTATTTCTTTTTAATGCTTGAGTTAATGTTTGACTAACACTTTAATAGGAATTCATGGTCGGATCTTTTTCATAATAGCCTATAATCACGAAATTTTTTTTCTCTTTCTCCGCCTATCATAATCACTCCAGCGAATAATTCAATATTAATAGTTTCTCAGCCTATTAGATGTTTTAATATTCGATGTTTGCTAATTTCTGCTTCATTCCTCAAAAAATTTCTAAATAATAATTATATTATTTTTTAAATTTTTGAATAATGATATTGGTTGTCTTCAAATTAGTTTGGGATATTAATAATGCAAAAAATCATTATTGTGAGTTACAATAGAATTTAGCATTATTCCACCAATTATTGATTTACTTAAACGAACAAATCAATATGATTTGTGCCTTTGATCTAAGTAATTTTCCTATGATCAATGTAAATTCATTAAAGTTTGTGATTCCTTTTATATTTTACGTTTTAAAATTTTTATTTTAGTCTTTCATGTTTGATTTTAGTTTTATATTGGTCATATCATTCATTTTTCTTAATAATCTAACTTTGTATAATATTCTTGTCTGCCTATAACAATGAAGTTCTTACATCCCATAGCAAGATGAAGCTAAAGGGCTGTTTGGATTGCCAATTCTCATAACTCAATTCTCAGTTTCCATAACTCATAACTCAAAAATGGTGGGACCCATAGCAAAAAGGTTGTTTAGCAAACGATAACTCTGTTTCCATAACTCTGTTTCCATCACTCAATTCTCTGATTTTTGAGTTATGAGTTATGGAAACTGAAAACAACTAAAGGCTATTTTCAGTTTCCATAACTCATAACTCAATGGTAATATTGTAATTAAACACACATAAGGGACCCATAGCCGCAACTTTTGACCACCTTTTGACTTTTTTTTTTTTTTTTTTTCCTTTTCACTTGTTCGGTCTTCATTCTGGGTTTTTTTTTTTTTTTTTTTTTTTTTTTTTTTTTTAGCTTCGGTGAGTTTGGGTACTGAAAAAAAAAAAAAAAAAAAAAAAAAAAAAAAAAAAAAACTGCACCGGCTGATAGGTATGGGCCCACAAATAGTGTGAAAAATATTGAGTGATGGAAATTAGGTGATGATGCCAAACGGGTGTGAAAAATTGAGTGATGAGTGATGAGTGATGGAAATTGAGTGATGAGATTTCCTTAACCAAACAGCCCCTAATATTTCATAAAATGGTTATGAAGGTACATAACAGTCACATTATTTTAATGGAAATGAATGACATGACTCATGAGAAGGGAACCAAATATGAATTGTCAAAATAAAATTCTGAAACATAAAGGATCAACAAAAAAAATTAATCACAAACTCTAAAAGTCAAAAAGTGTAAGTTAGTAAAATGAAATATTTTAAGGGGTAGGAAATCCACCCTCACCCCCTCTCCTCTTTGGGCTAATGGGCAGGAAAAAATAAAAGGACGAAATATATATATATATATATATATATATATATATTTGTGGATTTTGATCAAATGTATCTTCAATGTAGTCCATCAAAGTTCCTAACTTCTTGGCCATGGAGGGAGAAGTTTATTTTTAGTCCCAAACAGTTCTTCTCCTCACTACAATCTGAAGCCCTTTGCATACATCTGCATCCCCCATAAAAAAATAATAATAATAAATAAATCATTCTAGTTTGTATTGTTATTATTTCTCAGGTAGTTGAAAATCGTATTTATATTTTTGATCAAATTTCAGAGATATAATGATTGATTACTCGAACAAGGTAATGAAATTAGGGCTAACAATATCCGAGTTGCTGTCAGAAGCTCTGGGTTTCAAACCTAACCATCTCAAAGACATGGGCTGTGTTGAGGGACTTTATGTTTTGGGCCATTACTATCCAGCATGCCCTGAACCAGATTTGACATTGGGCCTTACCAAACATAGTGATGCTACATTTCTCACTATTCTTTTGCAAGACCAAATAGGTGGCCTTAAAGTCCTCTATCAAAATCAATGGGTCGATGTTATCCCCATTCTTGGATCACTGGTAGTGAACCTGGGAGACATGACGCAGGTAAGTAATTTTCATGCTTCACAAATCATACTTATTGATGATGCCGAAAAAATCACCAGTGAGCCACACGGTTCCAACACGCTCGACACCAGACCTGCCCAACACAGAAAAAGACCTTACAGAGAGTACCGGTGTGGTACCGGCCAAAAACCCTCCGAAGGTTAAGTCAGAAAAGAGCTCCAGCAATGTTAGAGAGTATGAGCTTTAGAGAAATTATGCGTACCTTTTTCTTAAGGGTCTTTGGGTTTCTATAGTCGCGTAGGGCCAGACTCCTTTACTTGCGGAACAAGTCTTTTCCTTATGGGGAAGATACTCATTAATGCGTGTATATTCTAGAATTCTACTCATGTTGGGATTCTACAAACCAGGGCTAATCGTGTGTCGCAAGTATTTTCCATTTAAGGTTCCTTGGAGACCACATAATAATGGGCTGGATGCCACGTGGCCGTCTGGTCTGTACATGCCACGTCTGTCCGTGCCACCTCTATCCAGATAGATCTGTCATGCATAATTTTTCCTCTTCAGTTGCCCCCTTCACCCTATGGGTCCGTGATCTTGGAGTGGAAGGACCCATGGGGTGATGGTTCGATTTGGATCCTGAGAGACTTGTCAGTCTTTGACAGGTTGGCCTGAAATTATTTACGGCGCAGGGAACTTAAATTTTGACCAAGGCCCTTTTGGGTGACATGGCTCGTCTGTCCTCCTGTAGGTAAGACGACTTCGAATTTTCACCAAGGCACTTGTGGGCGACTTGGTTGGTCCTTCCACCCTTAGGTAGTAGGACTTAAAATTTTCACTAAGGCACTCGTGAGTGACTTGGTTCGTCCTTCCATCCGTAGGCAGAAAGACTTAAATTTTGTACCAAGGCACTTGTTGGTGGCTTGGTTAGTCCTTCCACCCATAGGTAGTAGGACTTTAAACTTTGACCAAGGCACCCGTAGGTGACTTGGTTCATCCTTCCACTTGTAGGTAGAAGGACTTAAATTTTGACCAAGACACTTATGAGTGACTTGGTTCGTCCATCCACCCGTAGGTAGAAGGACTTAAAATTTGTACCAAGGCATTTGCTGGTGGCTGGGTTTGTCCTTCCACTCGAAGGTAGGAAGACTTAAATTTTGACCAAGGCACTCGTGAGTGACTTCGTTCCTCCATCCACCCGTAGATAGGACTTAAATTTCGGCCAAAACACTCGTGAGTGACTTGATTCGTCCTTCCACCCGTAGGTAGAAGGACTTTAAACTTTAACAAAGGCACCCGTAGGTGACTTGGTTCGTCCTTCCACCCGTAGGTAAAAGGACTTAAATTTCGACCAAGACACTCGTGAGTGACTTAGTTCGTCCTTCCACCCGTAGGTAGAAGGACTTAAATTTTGACCAAGACACTTATGAGTGACTTGGTTCGTCCATCCACCCGTTGATAGAAGGACCTAAAATTTGTACCAAGGCATTTGCTGGTGGCTGAGTTTGTCCTTCCACTCGAAGGTAGGAAGACTTAAATTTTGACCAAGGCACTCGTGAGTGACTTGGTTCCTCCATCCACCCGTAGGTAGGACTCAAATTTCGGCCAAGACACTCGTGAGTGACTTGGTTCGTCCTTCCACCTGTAGGTAGAAGGACTTAAATTTTGTTCCAATACACTTGCAGGTGGCTTGGTTAGTCCTTTCACCCGTAGGTAGTAGGACTTTAAACTTAGATCAAGGCACTCGTAAGTGACTCGGTTCGTCCTTCCACTAGCAGGTAGAAGGACTTAAATTTCGACCAAGACACTCATGAGTGACTTGGTTCAATCTTCCACCCGTAGGTAGAAAGACTTAAATTTTGTACCAAGGCACTTGCTGGTGGCTTGGTTAGTCCTTCCACCCGTAGGTAGTAGGACTTTAATTTTGACCAACGCACTCGTGAGTGACTCGGTTCGTCCTTCCACCCGTAGGAAGAAGGACTTAAATTTCGACCAAGATACTCGTGAGCGACTTGGTTCGTCCTTTCACCCGTAGGTAGAAGGACTTTAAACTTTAACAAAGGCACCCGTAGGTGACTTGGTTCGTCCTTCCACCCGTAGGTAAAAGGACTTAAATTTCGACCAAGACACTCGTGAGTGACTTGGTTCGTCCTTCCACCCATAGGTAGAAGGACATAAATCATGTACCAAGGCACTTGTTATGACTTGGTTTGTCCTTCCACTTGAAGGTAGGAAGAATTAAATTTTGACCAAGGCACTCGTGAGTGACTTGGTTCGTCCTTCCACCCGTAGGTAGAAGGACATAAATTTTGACCAAGACACTCGTAAGTGACTTGGTTCATCCTTCCACCCGTAGGTAGAAGGACTGAAATTTTGTACCAAGGCACTTGTTGGTGGCTTGGTTAGTCCTTTCACCCATAGGTAGTAGGACTTTAAGCTTCAACTAAGGCACTTGTAAGTGACTTGGTTCGTCCTTCCACCCATAGATAGAAGGACTTAAATTTCCACCGAGACACTCTTGAGTGACTTGGTTCGTCTTTCCACCCGTAGGTAGAGGGACTTAAATTTTGTACCAAGGCACACATGAGTGACTTGGTTTGTCCTTCCACCCGTAGGTAGAAGGACTTAAATTTCGACCAAGACACTCGTGAGTGACTTGGTCCGTCCTTCCACCCATAGGTAGAAGGACTTAAATTTTGTACCAAGGCACTTGCTGGTGGCTTGGCTAGTCCTTCCTCCCTTAGGTGGTAGGACTTTAATTTTCGACTAAGGCACCCGTAAGTGACTTGGTTCGTCCTTCCACCCTTACGTAGGATGACTTAAATTTTGACCAAGGCACTCGTGAGTGACTTGGTTCGTCCTTCCACCTGTAGGTAGAAGGACTTAAATTTTGACCAAGGCACTTGTTGGTGACTTGGTTCGTCCTTCCACCCGTAGGTAGAAGGACTCAAATTTCGACCAAGGCACTCGTGAGTGACTCGGTTCGTCCTTCCACCCGTAGGTAGAAGGACTTAAATTTCGACCAAGACACTCGTGAGTGACTTGGCTCGTCCTTCCACCCGTAGGTAGAAGGACTTTAAACTTTAACAAAGGCACCCGTAGGTGACTTGGTTCGTCCTTCCACCCGTAAGTAAAAGGACTTATATTTCGACCAAGACACTCGTGAGTGACTTGGTTCGTCCTTCCACCCGTAGGTAGAAGGACATAAATCTTGTACCAAGGCACTTGTCATGACTTGGTTTGTCCTTCCACTTGAAGGTAGGAAGAATTAAATTTTGACCAAGGCAGTCGTGAGTGACTTGGTTCGTCCTTCCACCCGTAGGTAGAAGGACTTAAATTTTGACCAAGACATTCATGAGTGACTTGGTCCGTCCTTCCACCCATAGGTAGAAGGACTTAAATTTTGTACCAAGGCACTTGTTGGTGGCTTGGTTAGTCCTTTCTCCCTAGGTGGTAGGACTTTAATTTTTGACTAAGGCACCCGTAAGTGACTTGGTTCGTCCTTCCACCTGTAGGTAGGATGACTTAAATTTTGACCAAGGCACTCGTGAGTGACTTGGTTCGTCCTTCCACCTGTAGGTAGAAGGACTTAAATTTTGACCAAGGCACTTGTTGCTGACTCGGTTCGTCCTTCCACCCGTAGGTAGAAGGACTTAAATTTCGACCAAAGCACTCGTGAGTGACTTGGTTCGTCCTTCCACCCGTAGGTAGAAGGACTTAAATTTCGACCAAGACATTCGTGAGTGACTTCGTTCGTCCTTCCACCCGTAGGTAGAAGGACTTTAAACTTTAACAAAGGCACCCGTAGGTGACTTGGTTCGTCCTTCCACCCGTAGGTAAAAGGACTTAAATTTCGACCAAGACACTCGTGAGTGACGTAGTTCGTCCTTCCACCCGTAGGTAGAAGGACATAAATCTTGTACCAAGGCACTTGTTATAACTTGGTTTGTCCTTCCACTTGAAGGTAGGAAGAATTAAATTTTGACCAAGGCACTCGTGAGTGACTTGGTTCGTCCTTCCACCCGTAGGTAGAAGGAATTAAATTTTGACCAAGACACACGTGAGTGACTTGGTTCGTCCTTCCACCCGTAGGTAGAAGGACTGAAATTTTGTACCAAGGCACTTGTTGGTGGCTTGGTTAGTCCTTTCACCCATAGGTAGAAGGACTTAAATTTCGACCAAGACACTCTTGAGTGACTTGGTTCGTCTTTCCACCCGTAGGTAGAAGGACTTAAATTTTGTACCAAGGCACTCGTGAGTGACTTGGTTTGTCCTTCCACCCGTAGGTAGAAGGACTTAAATTTCGACCAAGACACTCGTGAGTGACTTGGTCCGTCCTTCCACCCATAGGTAGAAGGACTTAAATTTTGTACCAAGGCACTTGCTGGTGGCTTGGTTAGTCCTTCCTCCCTTAGGTGGTAGGACTTTAATTTTCGACTAAGGCACCCGTAAGTGACTTGGTTTGTCCTTCCACCCGTAGGTAGAATGACTTAAATTTTGACCAAGGCACTTGTGAGTGACTTGGTTCGTCCTTCCACCCGTATGTTGGACTTAAATTTCGGACAAGACACTCGTCAGTGACTTGGTTCGTCCTTCCACCTGTAGGTAGAAGGACTTAAATTTTGACCAAGGCACTTGTTGGTGACATGGTTCGTCCTTCCACCCGTAGGTAGAAGGACTTAAATTTCGATCAAGACACTCATAAGTGATTTGGTTCGTCCTTCCACCCGTTGGTAGAAGGACTTGAATTTTGTACCAAGGCATTTGCTTGTGGCTTGGTTCGTCCTTCCACCCGAAGGCAGGAAGACATAAATTTTGATCAAGGCACTCGTGAGTGACTTGGTTCGTCCTTCCACCCGTAGGTAGAAGGACTTAAAGTTCGACCAAGACACTCGTGAGTGACTTGGTTCGTCCTTCCACCCGTAGGTAGAGGGACTTAAATTTTGTACCAAGGCACTCGTGAGTGGCTTGGTTTGTCCTTCTACCCGTAGGTAGAAGGACTTAAATTTCGACCAAGACACTCGTGAGTGACTTGGTCCGTCCTTCAACCCGTAGGTAGAAGGACTTAAATTTTCTACCAAGGCACTTGCTGGTGGCTTGGTTAGTCCTTACTCCCTTAGGTAGTAGGACTTTAATTTTCGACCAAGGCACCCGTAAGTGACTTGGTTCGTCCTTCCACCCGTAGGTAGAAGGACTTAAATTTCGGCCAAGACACTCGTGAGTGACTTCGTTCGTCCTTCCACCCGTAGGTAGAAGGACTTTAAACTTTAACAAAGGCACCCGTAGGTGACTTGGTTCGTCCTTCCACCCGTAGGTAAAAGGACTTAAATTTCGACCAAGACACTCGTGAGTGACTTAGTTCGTCCTTCCACCCGTAGGTAGAAGGACATAAATCTTGTACCAAGGCACTTGTTATGACTTGGTTTGTCCTTCCCCTTGAAGGTAGGATGAATTAAATTTTGACCAAGGCACTCGTGAGTGACTTGGTTCGTCCTTCCACCCGTAGGTAGAAGGAATTGAATTTTGACCAAGACACTCGTGAGTGACTTGGTTCGTCCTTCCACTCGTAGGTAGAAGGACTGAAATTTTGTACCAAGGCACTTGTTGGTGGCTTGGTTAGTCCTTTCACCCATAGGTAGAAGGACTTAAATTTCGACCAAGACACTCTTGAGTGACTTGGTTCGTCTTTCCACCCGTAGGTAGAAGGACTTAAATTTTGTACCAAGGCACTCGTGAATGACTTGGTTTGTCCTTCCACCCGTAGGTAGAAGGACTTAAATTTCGACCAAGACACTCGTGAGTGACTTGGTCCGTCCTTACACCCATAGGTAGAAGGACTTAAATTTTGTACCAAGGCACTTGCTGGTGGCTTGATTAGTCCTTCCTCCCTTAGGTGGTAGGACTTTAATTTTCGACTAAGGCACCCGTAAGTGACTTGGTTTGTCCTTCCACCCGTAGGTAGAACGACTTAAATTTTGACCAAGGCACTTGTGAGTGACTTGGTTCGTCCTTCCACCCGTAGGTTGGACTTAAATTTCGGCCAAGACACTCGTGAGTGACTTGGTTCGTCCTTCCACCTATAGGTAGAAGGACTTAAATTTTGACCAAGGCACTTGTTGGTGACATGGTTCGTCCTTCCACCCGTAGGTAGAAGGACTTAAATTTCGATCAAGACACTCATAAGTGACTTGGTTCGTCCTTCCACCCGTTGGTAGAAGGACTCGAATTTTGTAGCAAGGCACTTGCTTCTGGTTTGGTTCGTCCTTCCACCCGAAGGTTGGAAGACTTCAATTTTCATCAAGGCACTCGTGAGTGACTTGGATCGTCCTTCCACCCGTTGGTAGAAGGACTTAAATTTCGACCAAGACACTCGTGAGTGACTTGGTTCGTCCTTCCACCCGTAGGTAGAGGGACTTAAATTTTGTACCAAGGCACTCGTGAGTGGCTTGGTTTGTCCTTCTACCCGTAGGTAGAAGGACTAAAATTTCGACCAAGACACTCGTGAGTGACTTGGTCCGTCCTTCCACCCATAGGTAGAAGGACTTAAATTTTGTACCAAGGCACTTGCTGGTGGCTTGGTTAGTCCTTCCTCCCTTAGGTAGTAGGACTTTAATTTTCGACGAAGGCACCCGTAAGTGACTTGGTTCGTCCTTCCACCCGTAGGTAGAAGGACTTAAATTTCGGCCAAGACACTCGTGAGTGACTTGGTTCGTCCTTCCATCTGTAGGTAGAAGGACTTAAATTTTGACCAAGGCACTTGTTGGTGACTTGGTTTGTCCTTCCACCCATAGGTAGAAGGACTTAAATTTCGATCAAGACACTCGTAAGTGACTTGGTTCATCCCTCCACCCGAAGGTAGAAGGACTTAAATTTCGACCAAGACACTCGTGAATGACTTGGTTCGTCCTTCCACCAGTAGGTAGAAGGGCTTAAATTTTGGCCAGGCACTCGTGAGTGACTTGGTTCGTCCTTCCACCGGTAGGTAGAACTTAAATTTTCACCAAGGCACTTGTTGGTGACTTGGTTCGTCCTTCCACCCGTAGGTAGAAGGACTTAAATTTCGACCAAGACACTCGTGAGTGACTTGGTTCGTCCTTCCACCAGTAGGTAGAAGGGCTTAAATTTTGGCCAGGCACTCGTGAGTGACTTGGTTCGTCCTTCCACCCGTAGGTAGAAGGACATAAATCTTGTACGAAGGCACTTGTTATGACTTGGTTTGTCCTTCCACTTGAAGGTAGGAAGAATTAAATTTTGACCAAGGCAGTCGTGAGTGACTTGGTTCGTCCTTCCACCCGTAGGTAGAAGGACTTAAATTTTGACCAAGACACTCATGAGTGACTTGGTCCGTCCTTCCACCCATAGGTAGAAGGACTTAAATTTTGTACCAAGGCACTTGTTGGTGGCTTGGTTAGTCCTTTCTCCCTTAGGTGGTAGGACTTTAATTTTTGACTAAGGCACCCGTAAGTGACTTGGTTCGTCCTTCCACCCGTAGGTAGGATGACTAAAATTTTGACCAAGGCACTCGTGAGTGACTTGGTTCGTCCTTCCACCTGTAGGTAGAAGGACTTAAATTTTGACCAAGGCACTTGTTGCTGACTCGGTTCGTCCTTCCACCCGTAGGTAGAAGGACTTAAATTTCGACCAAAGCACTCGTGAGTGACTCGGTTCGTCCTTCCACCCGTAGGTAGAAGGACTTAAATTTCGACCAAGACATTCGTGAGTGACTTCGTTCGTCCTTCCACCCGTAGGTAGAAGGACTTTAAACTTTAACAAAGGCACCCGTAGGTGACTTGGTTCGTCCTTCCACCCGTAGGTAAAAGGACTTAAATTTCGACCAAGACACTCGTGAGTGACTTAGTTCGTCCTTCCACCCGTAGGTAGAAGGACATAAATCTTGTACCAAGGCACTTGTTATAACTTGGTTTGTCCTTCCACTTGAAGGTAGGAAGAATTAAATTTTGACCAAGGCACTCGTGAGTGACTTGGTTCGTCCTTCCACCCGTAGGTAGAAGGAATTAAATTTTGACCAAGACACACGTGAGTGACTTGGTTCGTCCTTCCACCCGTAGGTAGAAGGACTGAAATTTTGTACCAAGGCACTTGTTGGTGGCTTGGTTAGTCCTTTCACCCATAGGTAGAAGGACTTAAATTTCGACCAAGACACTCTTGAGTGACTTGGTTCGTCTTTCCACCCGTAGGTAGAAGGACTTAAATTTTGTACCAAGGCACTCGTGATTGACTTGGTTTGTCCTTCCACCCGTAGGTAGAAGGACTTAAATTTCGACCAAGACACTCGTGAGTGACTTGGTCCGTCCTTCCACCCATAGGTAGAAGGACTTAAATTTTGTACCAAGGCACTTGCTGGTGGCTTGGTTAGTCCTTCCTCCCTTAGGTGGTAGGACTTTAATTTTCGACTAAGGCACCCGTAAGTGACTTGGTTTGTCCTTCCACCCGTAGGTAGAATGACTTAAATTTTGACCAAGGCACTTGTGAGTGACTTGGTTCGTCCTTCCACCCGTATGTTGGACTTAAATTTCGGCCAAGACACTCGTGAGTGACTTGGTTCGTCCTTCCACCTGTAGGTAGAAGGACTTAAATTTTGACCAAGGCACTTGTTGGTGACATGGTTCGTCCTTCCACCCGTAGGTAGAAGGACTTAAATTTCGATCAAGACACTCATAAGTGACTTGGTTCGTCCTTCCACCCGTTGGTAGAAGGACTTGAATTTTGTACCAAGGCATTTGCTTGTGGCTTGGTTCGTCCTTCCACCCGAAGGTAGGAAGACATAAATTTTGATCAAGGCACTCGTGAGTGACTTGGTTCGTCCTTCCACCCGTAGGTAGAAGGACTTAAAGTTCGACCAAGACACTCGTGAGTGACTTGGTTCGTCCTTCCACCCGTAGGTAGAGGGACTTAAATTTTGTTCCAAGGCACTCGTGAGTGGCTTGGTTTGTCCTTCTACCCGTAGGTAGAAGGACTTAAATTTCTACCAAGACACTCGTGAGTGACTTGTTCCGTCCTTCCACCCGTAGGTAGAAGGACTTAAATTTTCTACCAAGGCACTTGCTGGTGGCTTGGTTAGTCCTTCCTCCCTTAGGTAGTAGGACTTTAATTTTCGAGCAAGGCACCCGTAAGTGACTTGGTTCGTCCTTCCACCCGTAGGTAGAAGGACTTAAATTTCGGCCAAGACACTCGTGAGTGACTTCGTTCGTCCTTCCACCCGTAGGTAGAAGGACTTTAAACTTTAACAAAGGCACCCGTAGGTGACTTGGTTCGTCTTTCCACCCGTAGGTAAAAGGACTTAAATTTCGACCAAGACACTCGTGAGTGACTTAGTTCGCCCTTCCACCCGTAGGTAGAAGGACATAAATCTTGTACCAAGGCACTTGTTATGACTTCGTTTGTCCTTCCCCTTGAAGGTAGGATGAATTAAATTTTGTCCAAGGCACTCGTGAGTGACTTGGTTCGTCCTTCCACCCGTAGGTAGAAGGAATTAAATTTTGACCAAGACACTCGTGAGTGACTTGGTTCGTCCTTCCACCCGTAGGTAGAAGGACTGAAATTTTGTACCAAGGCACTTGTTGGTGGCTTGGTTAGTCCTTTCACCCATAGGTAGAAGGACTTAAATTTCGACCAAGACACTCTTGAGTGACTTGGTTCGTCTTTCCACCCGTAGGTAGAAGGACTTAAATTTTGTACCAAGGCACTCGTGAATGACTTGGTTTGTCCTTCCACCCGTAGGTAGAAGGACTTAAATTTCGACCAAGACACTCGTGAGTGACTTGGTCCGTCCTTCCACCCATAGGTAGAAGGACTTAAATTTTGTACCAAGGCACTTGCTGGTGGCTTGATTAGTCCTTCCTCCCTTAGGTGGTAGGACTTTAATTTTCGACTAAGGCACCCGTAAGTGACTTGGTTTGTCCTTCCACCCGTAGGTAGAATGACTTAAATTTTGACCAAGGCACTTGTGAGTGACTTGGTTCGTCCTTCCACCCGTAGGTTGGACTTAAATTTCGGCCAAGACACTCGTGAGTGACTTGGTTCGTCCTTCCACCTATAGGTAGAAGGACTTAAATTTTGACCAAGGCACTTGTTGGTGACATGGTTCGTCCTTCCACCCGTAGGTAGAAGGACTTAAATTTCGATCAAGACACTCATAAGTGACTTGGTTCGTCCTTCCACCCGTTGGTAGAAGGACTTGAATTTTGTACCAAGGCACTTGCTTCTGGTTTGGTTCGTCCTTCCACCCGAAGGTAGGAAGACTTAAATTTTCATCAAGGCACTCGTGAGTGACTTGGTTCGTCCTTCCACCCGTTGGTGGAAGGACTTAAATTTCGACCAAGACACTCGTGAGTGACTTGGTTCGTCCTTCCACCCGTAGGTAGAGGGACTTAAATTTTGTACCAAGGCACTCGTGAGTGGCTTGGTTTGTCCTTTTACCCGTAGGTAGAAGGACTTAAATTTCGACCAAGACACTCGTGAGTGACTTGGTCCGTCCTTCCACCCATAGGTAGAAGGACTTAAATTTTGTACCAAGGCACTTGCTGGTGGCTTGGTTAGTCCTTCCTCCCTTAGGTAGTAGGACTTTAATTTTCGACGAAGGCACCCGTAAGTGACTTGGTTCGTCCTTCCACCCGTAGGTAGAAGGACTTAAATTTCGGCCAAGACACTCGTGAGTGACTTGGTTCTTCCTTCCATCTGTAGGTAGAAGGACTTAAATTTTGACCAAGGCACTTGTTGGTGACTTGGTTTGTCCTTCCACCCATAGGTAGAAGGACTTAAATTTCGATCAAGACACTCGTAAGTGACTTGGTTCATCCCTCCACCCGAAGGTAGAAGGACTTAAATTTCGACCAAGACACTCGTGAATGACTTGGTTCGTCCTTCCACCAGTAGGTAGAAGGGCTTAAATTTTGGCCAGGCACTCGTGAGTGACTTGGTTCGTCCTTCCACTGGTAGGTAGAACTTAAATTTTGACCAAGGCACTTGTTGGTGACTTGGTTCGTCCTTCCACCCGTAGGTAGAAGGACTTAAATTTCGACCAAGACACTCGTGAGTGACTTGGTTCGTCCTTCCACCAGTAGGTAGAAGGGCTTAAATTTTGGCCAGGCACTCGTGAGTGACTTGGTTCGTCCTTCCACCGGTAGGTAGAACTTAAATTTTGACCAAGGCACTTGTTGGTGACTTGGTTCGTCCTTCCACCCGTAGGTAGAAGGACTTAAATTTCGACCAAAACACTCGTAAGTGACTTGGTTCGTCCTTCCATCCGTAGGTAGAAAGACTTAAATTTTGTACCAAGGCACTCGTGAGTGACTTGGTTTGTCCTTCCCCCCGTAGGTAGAAGAACTTAAATTTCGACCAAGACACTCGTGAGTGACTTGGTTCGTCCTTCCACCCGTAGGTAGAGGGACTTAAATTTTGTACCAAGGCACTCGCGAGTGACTTGGTTTGTCCTTCCCCCCGTAGGTAGAAGGACTTAAATTTCGACCAAGACACTCGTGAGTGACTTGGTTAGTCCTTCCACCCGTAGGTAGAGGGACTTAAATTTTGTACCAAGGCACTCGTGAGTGACTTGGTTTGTCCTTCCACCCATAGGTAGAAGGACTTAAATTTCGACCAAGACACTCGTGAGTGACTTGGTCCGTCCTTCCACCCGTAGGTAGAAGGACTTAAATTTTGTACCAAGGCACTTGCTTGTGGCTTGGTTCGTCCTTCCACCCGAAGGTAGGAAGACTTAAATTTTGATCAAGGCACTCGTGAGTGTCTTGGTTCGTCCTTCCACCCATAGGTAGAAGGACTTAAATTTCGACCAAAACACTCGTGAGTGACTTGGTTCGTCCTTCCGCCCATAGGTAGAAGGACTTAAATTTTGTACCAAGGCACTCGTGAGTGACTTGGTTTGTCCTTCCCCCCGTAGGTAGAAGGACTTAAATTTTGACCAATACACTCGTGAGTGACTTGGTTCGTCCTTCCACCCGTAGGTAGAGGGACTTAAATTTTGTACTAAGGCACTCATGAGTGACTTGGTTTGTCCTTCCACCCGTAGGTAGAAGGACTTAAATTTCGACCAAGACACTCGTGAGTGACTTGGTCCGTCCTTTCACCCGTAGGTAGAAGGACTTAAATTTCGTACCAAGGCACTTGCTGGTGGCTTGGTTAGTCCTTCCTCCCTTAGGTAGTAGGACTTTAATTTTCGACCAAGGCACCTGTAAGTGACTTGGTTCGTCCTTCCACCCGTGGGTAGAAGGGCTTAAATTTTGGCCAAGGCACTCGTGAGTTACTTGGTTCGTCCTTCCACCAGTAGGTAGGACTTAAATTTTGACCAAGGCACTTGTTGGTGACTTGGTTCGTCCTTCCACCCGTAGGTAGAAGGACTTAAATTTCGACTAAAACACTCGTAAGTGACTTGGTTCGTCCTTCCACCCGTAGGTAGAAAGACTTAAATTTTGTACCAAGGCACTTGCTTGTGGCTTGGTTCGTCCTTCCACCCGAAGGTAGGAAGACTTAAATTTTGATCAAGGCACTCGTGAGTGACTTGGTTCGTCCTTCCACCTGTAGGTAGAAGGACTTAAATTTCGACCAAGACACTTGTGGGTGACTTGGTCCGTCCTTCCACCCATAGGTAGAAGGACTTAAATTTTGTACCAAGGCACTTGTTGGTGGCTTGGTTAGTCCTTCCACCCGTAGGTAGTAGGACTTTAATTTTGAATGAGAATCAGGTGTCGTTGGCATCCTTGATCGTCGGTACTCTTGGTTGTCTATCCATCCCATTGGGATGAGGATGAGGTGTCAGTCAGCTCCCTTTTGTAGTGTTTAGCCCTGAGGTCTTGCTGCAGCGTTGGCATTGGTCGTATGCATATACGTAGGAGTAGGAATCCTTCTGCACAGTAGGCCATTAATGCACTGCCCCCAGGACGCGTGGTGCCCGAACTTTCAACCTTCAGGACGCATTGTAGTTCTCTAATAGTGTCCCATTCTTTAGGTATTTTGTCTGTCTACTTTGGGTCGTGGATTTGCCGACGGGTCTGAGTGTTACCTCGTCGTCCACTTTGTTCATGGACATGCATCGTCAATTATTTTTTATCTTATTTTATTTTTTATTTTTGTTGGTGTCCATCCACTTTTGTTCATGCATCCGTCATTTTTCTTCTTCTTGTGTGTCCGTCCGCTTTTTTCATAGACATGCATCCGTCCCCTTTTTTTTCCTTTTTTTTTTTTTTTTGTGTTCGTCCACTTTTTCTTTTTCATCGACATGCATGTCCATTTCTTTCATGGACTTGCATGTCCATTTCTTTCATGGACATATGCATCCGTCCCCTTTTGTGTCCGTCCACTTCTTTTTGGGTTGTCATTTTTTTGTTGCGGATTTGTTGAGATGACTAAGTGTTACCTCGTCACCTTGTTGGTCGTTTGCTTGGGGTCGTGGACTTGTTTAGGTGACCAAGTGTTACCTCGTCACCTTGTTAGTCATCCGCCTTGGGTCAGCGACTAAGTGTTACCTCGTCACCTTGTTAGTCGTCCACTTGGGGTCGTGACTTGTTGAGGTGACTAAGTGTTACCTCGTCACCTTGTTAGTCGTCCACCTTGGGTCGTGGATTTGTTGAGGTGATTAAGTGTTACCTCATCACTTTTTTGGTCGTCCACTTGGGGTCGTGGACTTACTGAGGTGACTAAGTGTTACCTCGTCACCTTGTTGGACATCTACCTTAGGTCGTGGACTTGTTGAGGTGATTGTTACCTCGTCACCTTTTTGGTCGTCCACTTGGGGTTGTGGACTTATTAAGGTGACTAAGTGTTACCTTGTCACCTTGTTGGACGTCCACCTTGGGTCGTGGACTTATTGAGGTGACTAAGTGTTACCTTGTCACCTTGTTGGACGTCCACCTTGGGTCGTGGACTTGTTGAGGTGACTATGTGTTACCTCATCACCTTGTTGGTCATCCTCTTGGGGTCATGGACTTGTTGAGGTGACTAAGTGTGGCGACCGTCCACCCATAATCGACTTTGGTCATGCGTCTACCCATAGGTAACTTAGTGTAGTGACCGTCCATTCGTAGGCGACTTTGGCTACGCGTCTATCCGTAAGTAACTTAGTGTAGTGGCCGTCCACTCGTAGGCGACTTTGGCCATGCATCTACTCGTAGGTAACTTTGTATAATGACCGTCCACCCGTAGGCGACTTTGGCCACGCGTCTACCCGTAGGTAACTTAGTGTAGTGGCCGTCTACCCATAGGCGACTTTGGCCATGCGTCTATCCGTAGGTAACTTAGTATAGTGACCGTCCACTCGTAGGCGACTTTGGCCATGTGTCTACCCGTAGATAACTTAGTATAATGACCGTCCACCCATAGGCGACTTTGGCCATGCGTCTACCCGTAGGTAACTTAGTGTAGTGGCCGTCCACCCATAGGCGACTTTGGCCACGCGTCTATCCGTAGGTAACTTAGAATAGTGACCGTCCACCCAATGCGTTGTACAAATATTCCTCGTCTATTGCCCCCCTTCCATGTTTGC
Organism: Quercus tomentella; assembly: GCA_028535165.1. Taxonomy (NCBI): domain Eukaryota; kingdom Viridiplantae; phylum Streptophyta; class Magnoliopsida; order Fagales; family Fagaceae; genus Quercus; species Quercus tomentella. Next base: position 28,098,223 of record JAPQVY010000012.1, on the reverse strand, counting down.
CTTCGCTACTTGGGTTGATCATCTCTTAGATTGTTCGTCACATTGGCGACTTTGATGATCGGTACTACCTCGGAGATATTGTAGAAGGGTAGGCGGTATTGGTTTGCCTTTTTTTTTTTTTTTTTAATCGCAAGTAGAGTAAATATTCTTCAAGCATTCGGTATTCTAAGGGTGAGGTAGCTTCTGCCCATCCAGTCTCTCTTGTAGGGTGGTTGTCGTCCAAAAGGTGCCTTTTTCGTGGAGAACTGGTCTTCCGTCTTGCTGGGTTGCTCCAGTTCGTTGCAACTTCCCTTGGCCTACAAGGATTTCCATTTGTTGTTTCAGATCATAACACTCCTTTGTGTCATGTCGATGTTCATGGTGGTAATGTCAATATTTGGTGCTTTGATCGCTTGCTTAGATCCCCATTCATCCTCCTCGGCCATTCCAACATGGGGTCGTCTTTGATAAGTGTAAGTATATGGTCGATAGGAGCGTTTAGTGGGGTGGAGCGAACGGGTTGGCTGTTAGAGTGTCTAGGCCTCTTGCCTTATCTTTGGCCAATCGTTCGTCGTCCTGCAGTATTGTAGTCATCAGTCTTCTCTTCTATTTGTTGTTCCCTTCTGTAATATTTCGAAGGGGTGGATAGTGATTATGACCACTTTTACGTTGATCATGCGATAAGACTTTGATGTTCTTGCGGATTCTTAATTTGCACTTCCAACGCTTGGTTTTGTAGCATAAGAGCTTTATTTTGTTGAGTAAGTCGCTTGATTGCAGCCGAGAGTGTCTGCAGTTGCCATTCTACAACAGTGGGGGGATTTCCAGTTTCTTGGTTGGCTAATGCCAACGATCGAGTTTGGATCGTACGAGCTTTTGTCTCAGGGATAAAGCAATGACTGATTACTCGTAATTCCCACAGACGGCGCCAACTGATGATGCCGAAAAAATCACCAGTGAGCCACACGGTTCCAACACACTCGACACCAGACCTGCCCAACACAGAAAAAGACCTTACAGAGAGTATCGGTGCGGTACCGGCCAAAAACCCTCTGAAGGTTAAGTCAGAAGAGAGCTCCAACAATGTTAGAGAGTATGAGCTTTAGAGAAATTGTGCGTACCTTTTTCTTAAGGGTCTTTGGGTTTTTATAGTCGCGTAGGGCCAGACTCCTTTACTTGCGGAACAAGTCTTTTCCTTATGGGGAAGATACTCATTAATGCGTGTATATTCTAGAATTCTACTCATGTTGGGATTCTACAAACCAGGGCTAATCGTGTGTCACAAGTATTTTCCATTTAAGGTTCCTTGGAGACCACATAATAATGGGCTGGATGCCACGTGGCCGTCCGGTCTGTACATGCCACGTCTGTCCGTGCCACCTCCGTCCAGATAGCTCTGTCATGCATAATTTTTCCTTTTCACTTATTATAATTTTTATTTACATAAATAATAATAATAATAATAAAATGGGAAAAATCTTCTTTAGCTTTATTGTGTGTTTAATTTGGTGTAGCTAATCTCCAATGATAAATTCAAAAGCGTATTTGGTACTGGCAAGAAATGTAGGTCCAAGAATCTCTGTAGCTTGTCTTTTTAGAACACATAACAAGCAAGGGAGCACCCATAGGTTGTATGGAGTTGTTATCAAAAGAAAACCCCCCAATCTACAGGGACACAACCGTAAAAGACTATGTTTCTTACATTCACTCGATAGGGCTGGATGGGAACTCAAGATTAGAACATTTCAAAATTTGAAGTTGGCTATATTAATGTCCGAGGTTAGATTTTGTGAAGAAATTATAATATCTTCATGGTAGACCACGTCATTTGTCCACCATTCAACTAAAAAACTCCTCCTTATTTAAAATTGTTGAATCAAAAAAAAAAAAAAAACATAAATTAATTACTGACTCAACAATTTTAAATAGGTAGGAATCTTTTAGTGGAATGGTGGATAAGGAACATGGTCCATTATAAGGACTGTATAATTTCTCGCTTTTGGACCTTCTTCGTCAACTAAATTTATATTGTGGCGACTTGGAATAGATTAATGACATATAATAGCAATTTACTATCATTTTTGAATATCATCAACAAACATTAGTTATAAAATTATTATATTCATGTGTGTTAATATTATTAATAGATGTAACATAATCTATTAATAACCAAACACAATTAATTATTATGATTGCAACATTATCCAGCTTAAATTGATCATGTTCATTAGAATTAATATCAAATAGGCTGTTTATGTGATTTTATTAATAAATTTGTCAGAATGAACATGAGTACAATTTTTTATAATACTACTCAAAAATGGTATTATAATCATTGATAATAATGGTATTGTAATGAATATCCCAATTATTCATTAATTTATAGATTCATAATAATCAATCTAACACTAAACTTAAGTTACCATCGATCATTGTATTTGAGTTAGTATAATGATAATTATTAATATTGAGGTAATCAATAGCATATTGTCACCTACAACATCATTTCTAATTTGATAATATGAACATTTGATCGAACGAACAAAATTTCTTTTCACTCTTTCTCGGTCTATCTTCAGTTTTGAAAGAAATAATGTCGAAATGATGTTTTTTAAATTTTTTATTTTTTTTGCTATTTTTTTGGGAATTCTCTATCACTGATCAGGAAGGAATGGAATTCGGAAAGAAATTTTTTTTCTCACTTTCTCTGCCTATCTCAGCCCGGTTTGGATAGAAATAATGTCGGAACGGTTTTTTTTAATTTTTTTTGGAAAATTTCTATCTTGGGTCGGGCCGGAACGGAATTCGAATAGAAAATTTTTTCTCTCTCTTTCTCTGTCAATCTAATCCCGGTTTGGATAGAAATAATGTCGGCAGGGTGTTTTTTAATTTTTTGAATTTTTTTGCTATTTTTTTTTTACATTTTCTATCCCAGGTCGAGCAGCAACGGAATTCGAAAATTTTTTTTTCTCTTTTTCTCGGCCTATCTTAGCCCGGTTTGGATACAAATATTCCGGAAAGATGTTTTTTAAGTTTTTGAATTTTTTTGCTATTTTTTTTGGGAAATCTCGATCCCTGGTTGAATAGGAACGCAATTCGAAGATTTTAGAAATATTGCCAGACTGATATTTTTCAATGTTGATCTTGTATATGCATCAATAACGAGAAACCATCGTATTTCTTATTTTATTATTAGTAAGATCTTCCCTAGATTGAACATTGAACACCGCTTCTTCAATCTCTTCTTTAGATAAAGGGGCTGAACATTTTCTCTTATTTTGAAGGACAAGCACGAAAAAGATTGACCTTTTTAGTCAGTTAACGATTTTTAGCAGTTCCATATATGATATGAAGGATATTATTTGGTTAATTTTGATTATACTATAAGTACGAATGTTCATATTAGCATTTGCACGAATATTTTTGAATAAAACATCTCTATTGTATTTGAAATTAAAAAATCCGTTCCTGACAGAATTTTCTATTAATAATATTGATACTTTAATATCAATGATTACTAGAACCTAATCAATTTAGTCATTCAATATTTACATAGGTACCATTTTGCTCGAATGAGGGTTTTACAATGGAGTCGCCACTTATTGTCAACTTAAAATATGTTCATCTTCAACATATAAGTGTTCTGCTCAATATGATGCCTTAATGGAAATACTATCATTTCAATATGTTGCCAAACGATAATAGAGTTTCATCTAAAATAAATTAACTATTTTAACAATCAATAAGTCATATGAGCATAGCACATTATTTTACAAGGTATAACACATGTGTTAAACACTTGATGTAAGTATGGTAGGTGAGATGTAACTTTTATTTTATCAAAATAAAAAATTATGGTAGAGTTTTTAAAATTTTTGAAACTTAGATAATAGAGTTTTACCTAAAATAATTTTTTTTTTTAGTTACAATGGAGAGATCAGGGATTTAAACGTACCTTAGACATCTTCATTAAAAACACTAGGATGTGTTAATTGAGTTATAAGGCTCTTAACTACCTAAAGTATATTATCTTAACAAAAAAAAAAAAAAATTAAAAAGCCACTTGTTTTAGTAAGACCGATGTTAGAAATACTATAAATTTTACTGTGTAAGCATCTTAAACAGATGTACCACTATCAACTCTTAAACACAAGACAAAAGTAATAAAGAAATTTATCTATTACATTGTTAATAAGGAAGCAATCACTTAATAAAAAAAATGTGGCAATATTTATGTAGGGATGAAGTTTGGAGCCCAGGCCCAAACTGTATGGAATCCTAGTCCAAAAAGCCCAATACAATGAATTTTGTAAAGTATGGGTCAAAGAACTAGGTCTAGTTGAGTTAAGCAACGGCTAGCTTGGAGTTAAAGATCAATCAAATACCAATAAAACTCATTATTGCAAAGAAGAAGCGTTCGGTCCAAGGAGACCAGAATTTCCCATATATAGATCACGATATTATGGTTGTTTAGCATGCTACAGTGTTCTTATTCTCACTCTCTTTCTTTTTCTTTCTCCCCCCCCCCCCCCCCGGCGCTATTGTGGGGCCCTTCCACATTATATAGCTCCTTCTTGATCATCTGGACCTTACACTTGTTGATCATCTGGATCCCTACTTGAGTACCCATCCCATCAGACACCCCTTTCAACTTTCTGTGAGTTGCGGCAGCCAAGGCAGCACTGTTCAGGAGTCCTCTCCATATTAATGTGGCTAGAAAAGTAGCTGCAGTGCATTTAATGCGGAGATGGCAGCTTTTCCTTGGATATTTTGGGTTTTCTTTCCTCTCACACGTGCAGGAGGTGCATTTCAATTGCTAGAGCTCACACGTGATCTTCGTTCGTCGTGTCCGAGGAGGAGTTCCTTCTCAGACAATCGTCCCTTCGCCTCTCCACTGGTGAGATTTACAATTTGGATCACTTAAGTTTTGTCCTCCTCCTCGGACTTGTAGTGTCCTCGGACAAGGCCCAAGGCCCAGTATATAATTTTGGGCCTTAGTCCCTACAATAGCCCCTCAAAACTCCAATTTTTTCCCTTCCATCTGAGGAGAAAAGCGGGGTTTTGATTTTTTAAGAGATAGGACAACCAATCTTTGGTTTGCACGTGTGGGAATGGTTACTTCCGACGCGTCGTAGATTACGAGGAGCTGTTAATTGCTCTAGGCGACTTTGTGTCCCCGACATCCAACAGTGAGGTGCAGATCCAACGGCTGGCGTTCCGAGGAACTGTCAGAACTATGCAGGGACTACTGCGGCATTACATGAGATAAGGCTCTCAACGTTGCGGGTGTCCCTGCAGATTCTGCTTGGAGGCTGCCTGAAAACGTCTTCTATCCTCCAGAGATTCGGGAAATCCCTGCTGATGCCCCTGAAACTTCCGAGCAACCTGCGGCTATCCCTGATGCCATCCCAATAGCTGAAACTACTAAGGGCTCTAGCCAGGTCACTGAGCAAGGTGAGGATGCCGAGGGAGAGAAAGGCAAAGGCAAGGGCAAAGGGAAAAAACCCTCTTCCAAATCGAAGGACCCCTCCAAGGAGAAAGTTGATGAGGCCAAGGGTCATGGGGTTGACCTAAAAGCCAAGAATGCTCCTCTATTTCAGCCAGAGCAAAAAGAAGATCCCCCTGCTGAGGCTTAGCACCTAGGGCTTTTCTCTTTTTTCTTTTTGTATCATTTTGAAGTGGAGTTGTATTTTATTTTTGTTTTCAAAGACTTCTTATCTGATAATATTGTATTATCTTCGTTTCTTAATGTGAATGCTATTTCTCTCATTCCTTATTCTCCTGCTTGATGTTGTTTGGATTTAATTGCATTGTTCCGAGTAAAGGTAAATGTGCTTTCAACTGAAGTTTATGATAACATATTGCCAATATAACTAAGTGTTAGGAGTAGGACTGTGCAATGAATCTTAGGTAATGAAGGTAGCCATGCAGGACTTAGGTTCTGCTTAAAACTTGGATAGATGCCGCAAGTTATTAATTTCCCCTAAGCCTGTGATCCGAGAAGCCATGCAGGACTTAGATTCTGTTTAAAACTTGGATAGGTGCCGTAAGTTATTAATTTCCCCTAAGCCTGTGATCCGAGGAGCCATGCAGGACTTAGATTCTATTTAAAACTTGGATAGGTGCCGTAATTATTAATTTCCCCTAAGCCTATGGTCTGAGGAGCCATGCAAGACTTAGGTTTTGTTTAAAACCTGGATAGGTGCCGTAAGTTATTAATTTCCCCTAAACCTGTGGTCCGAGGAGCCATGCAGGATTTAGGTTCTATTTAAAACCTGGATAGGTGCCGTAAGTTATTAATTTCCTCTGAGCCAGTGGTCCGAGGAGCCATGCAAGACTTAGGTTCTGTTTAAAACTTGGATAGGTGTCGTAAGTAATTAATTTCCCCTAAGCCTGTGGTCCAAGGAGCCATGCAGGACTTAGGTTCTGTTTAAAACTTAGATAGTGGGGAACTGAATGATGCGCAGTTACCATGAAGTATAGTGTTGGCAAAACCGCTTTTATTAATAATAATATCTTCTTAGGTTATTTACATTCCATGGGCGCGGTACAGCTTTCTCATCTAAGTCTTCCAAATAATATGCACCTATTCCTGCTACTGAAGTGATGCGGTACGAGCCTTCCCAGTTGGGTCCCAGCTTCCCCTAGGATGGGTTCTTGGCATTACCCAGAATTTTTCTCAGCACTAGGTCCCCTGGCATCAGTGGCCGTAGTTTTACGTTGGCATCATACCCCTGCTTGAGTTTCTGCTGGTAATAGGCGAGTTAGATCATTGCCTTTTCTCTTTTCTCCTCGATTAAATCCAGGCTTCTTTCTAGTAGTTCGTTGTTGTTTCTTGGGGTGAAGGTGCCCGTTTTCAACGTTGGAAAGCTAGTCTCTAGGGGGAGTACAGCTTCAGCCTCGTAAGTCATAGAAAAAGGAGTCTCTCCCGTTAACCGTCGTGGCGTAGTTCGATAGGTCCATAGGACGTATGGTAGTTCTTCCACCCATCTTCCCTTTGCATCATCCAATCTCTTCTTTAAGCCATTAACTATGACCTTATTTACAGCCTCGGCTTGCCCGTTTCCTTGAGGGTAGGCCGGTGTGGAATATCGGTTCGTAATTCCCAGGTTGCAGCAGTATCTCCTAAAGGTTTTATTATCGAATTGAAGGCCATTGTCCGAGATGAGCACATAAGGAATTCCGAATCGTGTAATGATGTTCCTCCAGATGAATTTCTTTGCATCCACGTCCCTGATGTTGGCCAGGGGTTTAGCTTCGACCCATTTGGTAAAGTAGTCTATGTCGACCATCAAGTATCTCTTGTTTCCTGCTGCTTTTAGGAAAGGGCCTATAATATCCATGCCCCATTGAGCGAACGGCCAAGGACTGGAGAGGGGATTAAGGACCCCTCCCGGTTGGTGGATATTTGGGGTAAATCTCTGGCACTGGTCGCACTTCTTGACATATTCTTGGGCTTCTTTCTGCATGCTAGGCCACCAGTACCCTTGAATGAGGGCTCTGTGTGCCAGCAATCTTCCTCCTGTGTGACTCCCGCAAACTCCCTCATGCAATTCTTCGAGCAACAGCTCTGATGATTCAGGGTGTACACATAATAGGTATGGCCCGGAATAGGAGCGCTTGTACAGTTTGTGATCCTCTGATAGCCAGAACCGAGGGGCTTTTCTTCGTATTTTCTCAGCTTCTGATTTCTCTTCAGGCAGTACATCATCCTTGAGAAAACTCACTATAGGATCCATCTAGCTCGGACTCCCTTTGACTTGATGGATTCGAACCATGTCCTTTTTGATTACGTCTGCCTTGTACAAATCCTCAACGAGGATGATTCGAGGTAAACCCTGCTCGGAGGCCATGGCAAGAGTGGCTAATGAATCCGCATGTGTGTTCCCGCTTCTAGAAACGTGCGTCAAGTTGAAGAATTCAAAGTCTGACTACAAGCGTTTGACCTGACTAAGGTATTCCTGCATTCTTACACCTCTGGCTTCCAACTCACCCTTCACTTGGCCTACAACCAGTCTGGAATCCAAGAACACTTCTAATGCCCTTCCTCCCATTTTCTGCACCATGGTCATTCCTTGCAATAAAGCTTTGTACTCGGCTTCGTTATTTGTTGCCGAGAACCCCAGTCTTAATGACTTTTCTATGGTAATCTTCTCAGGGGATATTAGAACTAGACCTACCCCGGATCCCCTTTGGTTTGCTGCGCCATCAACGTACACTTTCCAGCGTGAGGCTCCCTGTGCGAAAATTGTGCCAACCGATTTTTCATCCATGTTTTCCTCCTTTGCTATTGCTTCTATTGGGGGTTCGGCAAATTCGGCTATTAAGCAGCGAGAACTTGGCCCTTGACGGAGGTCCGAGGCATGTATTTAATGTCGAAAGCCCCTAGAAGTGTGCTCCACATGACAATTCTTCCTATGTAATCGGTACTCTGGTGTACCGATCTGAGGGGGAGTTGAGTTAGAACAACGACTGTGTGCGCCTGGAAGTAGTGAGGGAGTTTTCGTGTTGCATACACTACAGCCAAAATCGCCTTCTCCAATGGTAAGTAGCGAACCTCGGCCTCACGCAATGATTTACTCACATAGTAAACTGGTCGTTGAATGCCATCGTCAATCCGAATTAACACCAAGCTCACGACGTGAGGGGCCACCGTGATGTAAGCTAACAAAACCTCGTCAGCCTCAGGGCTAGACATGATGGGTGGCCGTGACAGGTACTCTTTAAGTTGTCGAAAGGCTAAGGCACAGTCATCGGACCACTCAAATCCTTTCCATTTGTTCATCAAGAGGTAGAAGGGCCGGCATCGGTCCGCAGATCGGGAAATAAACCGATTCAAAGCCACGATCATTCCAGTGAGTTTCTGGACTTCCTTTGGATTCCGAGGAGCTTGTAGGTTGTGAATCGCTTTGATCTAGTCTGGGCTAACCTCGATTCCCCTGTGAGTTACCATATAGCCCAAAAACTTGCCAGACTCGACACCGAATGAGCACTTAGAGGCATTGAGACGCAGTTTGTGTTTTCTTAAGATGCCAAAAATGACTCCGAGGTCTTCCACATGTTCGGACACCACTTTACTCTTTACTACCATGTTGTCTACATAGACTTCAATGCTCTTGCCCAATTGGGGCTCAAACATTCTAGTCATCATTCTTTGGTAGGTAGACCCTGTATTCTTCAAACCGAAAGACATTACTTTGTAGTGGTAGTTTCCAATAGGAGTCACAAATGCCGTTTTTTCTTGATCATCCAGGGCTAATGGTATCTGATGGTAGCCTTGGAATATTATTGGCAATTTACTGGAATTTTTAGTCCACAAACAGGAATGAAAACAAACAAAAAGAGAGATTAGATCAAGAACAAGTACTTCACACAAGAAGCTTTTTCAATATTAATCAGTATGGATTGTGATTTTTATCAATATATCAAGATGGCATGAATAATATACTGTGTTTAAATGTATATCGAGATGGCATGTTGTCGCATGTTGCCAGTGTAGACAATATGAATGAATAACCTAAGTTTTTTTTTAATATGCTGTGTTAATTTCTAGCTCAGGTCAGTTAATGGCCCTCACTATAGTACTACTCATCCAAGGCAAATGGCATGCTTGTTTTAGTTCCGAATTCCGTTCCTACCCGACGCGCAGTAGAAAATTCCCAAAAAAATAGCAAAAAAATTCAAAAAATTAAAAAATATCATTCCGGCATTATTTCTATCCAAACCACGTTGATATAGGCTGAGAAAGAGTGAAAAAAATTTTAGTCATGAATTCCGTTCCTACCTGACCCGGGCTAGAAAATTGTAAAAAAAATAGCAAAAAATTAAAAAACATCATTCCGGTATTAATTCTATCCAAACCAGATTGATATAGGCCGAGAAAGAGAGAGAAAAGTTTTAGTCCAGAATTCCGTTCCTGCCTGACCTCGACAAGAAAATTCCCAAAAAAATAGCAAAAAAATTAAAAAAATTAAAAATTATCATTCCCGCATTATTTCTATCCAAACCTGTTGATATAGGCTGAGAAAAGGAGAGAAAAATTTTAGTCCCGAATTTCGTTCCTACTCGAACCGAGCTAGAAAATTCCGAAAAAAATAGCAAAAAAATTCAAAAAATTAAAAATTATCATTCCGGCATTATTTCTATCAAAACTGGGTTGATATAGGCTGAGAAAGAGAGAAATTTTTGTCCCGAATTCCGTTACTACCCGACCCATGCTAGAAAATTCCAAAAAAAATAGAAAAAAATTCAAAAAATTAAAAAAATATCATTTCGGCATTATTTCTATCCAAACTGGGGTTGATATAGGCCAAGAAAGAGAAAACAAAAATTAGTCTTGAAATCCGTTCCTACCCAACCCGTGCTAGAAAATTCCAAAAAAAATATAAAAAAAAAATTTTAAAAATTAAAAAATATTATTCCGGCATTATTTCTATCCAAACCGGGGTCGATATAGGCCTAGAAGGAGACAGACAAATTTTAGTCCCGAATTTCATTCTTACCTGACCCGGGATAGAAAATTCCCAAAAAAATAGCAAAAAATTATAGAACATCATTCTGGCATTATTTCTATCCAAATCGAGTCGATATAGGCCGAGAAAAAAAAAATTTAGTTCTGAATTCCATTCCTACCCGACTCGGGCAACAAAATTCCAAAAAAAATAGGAAAAAAATTCAAAAAATTAAAAAACATCATTCCAGTATTTATTCTATCCAAACCGAGTTGATATATGCCAAGAAAGAGAAAAGAAAAATTTTATTTCCGAAATCCATTCCAACCTGACCTGGGCTAGAAAATTCCCAAAAAAAAAGCAAAAAAATTCAAAAAATCGTTCCGGCATTATTTCTATCCAAACCGGGTTGATATAGGCCGAGAAAGGAAAAAAAAAATTTAGTCCCGAATTCCATTCCTACCAGACCCGAGCTAGAAAATTCCCAAAAAAATTTTAAAAAATTTTAAAAAATTAAAAATTATCATTCCGGCATTATTTCAATCCAAACCGGGTTGATATAGGCCAAGAAAAGGAGAGAAAAATTTTAGTCCCGAATTCCGTTCCCACCCGACCCGGGCTAGAAAATTCCAAAAAAACTAGCAAAAAAATTCAAAAAATTAAAAATTATCATTCCGGCATTATTTCTATCCAAACCGGGGTTCATATAGGCCGAGAAAGAGTGAGAAAAGTTTTAGTCCCGAATTCCGTTCCAACTCAACCCGCGCTAGAAAATTCCAAAAAAAATAGAAAAAATATCCAAAAAATAAAAAAAATATCATTTCGGCATTATTTCTATCCAAACCGCGTTGATATAGGCTCAGAAAGAGTGAAAAAAATTTTAGTCCCGAATTCCGTTCCTACTTGACCCTGGCCAGAACATACAAAAAAAAATTCAAAAATCTCATTCCGGCATTATCTCTATCCAAACCGCGTTGAAATAGGCCGAGAAAGAGAAAAAAAAAATTTTAGTACCGAATTCCGTTCCTACCCGACCCGTGCTAGAAAATTCCAAAAAAAATAGATAAAATTTAAAAAACATCATTCCGGTATTAATTCTATATTCACCAGGTTGATATAGGCCGAGAAAGAGAGAAAAATTTTAGTCCAGAATTCCGTTCCTACATGACCTGGGCAAGAAAATTCCCAAAAAAAATGGCAAAAAAATTCAAAAAATTAAAAATTATCATTCCGGCATTGTTTCTATCCAAACCGATATAGGCCGAGAAAGGGAAAAAAAAATTGTAGTGCTGAATTTCATTCCTACCCTACCCGGGCAAGAAAAATCCAAAAAAAGAAGCAAAAAAATTAAAAAAATTAAAAAACATCATTCCGGCATTAATTCTATCCAAATCGATATAGGCCGAGAAAGTGAAAAAAAAAAACTTAGTCCTGAATTCCGTTCCTACCCTACTCGAGCTAGAAAATTCCAAAAAAAATAGCAAAAAATTCAAAACACCATTCTGGTATTATTTTTATCCAAATTGAGTTAAGATAGGTTGAGAAAGGGAGAAAAAAAAATTTCTTCCCGAATTCCGTTCCTAATCGACCCTCGCAAGAAAATTCCACAAAAAATAGAAAAAAAATTCAAAAAATTAAGAAATCTCATTCCAGCAATATTTCTGTCCAAACCGCGGTTGATATAGGCCGAGAAAGAGAAAAAGAAAATTTAGTCCCGAATTCTGTTCCTACCCGACCTCGGCTAGAAAATACCAAAAAAAAATAGAAAAAAAATTAAAAATATCATTCCGGAACTATTTCAATCCAAACCGGGTTGATATATGCCGAGAAAGTGAAAAAGAAATTTTCTTCCTGAACTCCGTTTCTAACCGACCCGGGCTAGAAAATTCGAAAAAAAATAGCAAAAAAATAAAAAAAAAATTTAAAAACATAATTCCGGTATTAATTCGATCCAAACCGGGTTGATATAGGCGAAGAAAGAGAAAAAAAAAAATTTAGTCCCGAATTTCATTCTTACCCGACCCAGGCAAGAAAATTCCAAAAAAAATTAAAAAACATCATTCCGGTATTAATTCTATCCAAACTGGGTTGGTACATGCCGAGAAAGAGAAAAAAAAAAAAAAAAATTAGTCCCGAATTCCGTTCCTGCCTGACTTGGGCTTGAAAATTCCCAAAAAAATATCAAAAAAATTAAAAAAATCGTTCCGGCATTATTTCTATCCAAACTGGGTTGATATAGGCCGACAAAGAGAGAAAAATTTTAGTCCCGAATTCCTTTCCTACCGAACCCGCTTTAGAAAATTCCAAAAAAATAGGAAAAAAATTAAAAAAATATCATTTCGGCATTCTTTCTATCCAAACCGAGATTGATATAGGCCGAGAAAGAAAAAAAAAAAAAAATTTAGGCCCGAATTCCGTTCCTACCTGACCCGCACTAGAAAATTCCCAAAAAAATAGAAAAAATTAAAAAACATCATTCTTGCAGTATTTCTATCCAAATTGAGTTAAGATAGGTTCAGAAAGGGGGAAAAAAATTTTCTTCCCGAATTCTGTTCCTACCCGACCCAGGCTAGAAAATACCAAAAAAAAAAAGCAAAAAAATTTCAAAAATTAAAAAACATCATTCCAAACTTATTTCTATCCAAACCGGGTTGATATATGCCGAGAAAGAGAAAAAAAAATTTTCGTCCCGAATTCCGTTGCTCCCTGATCCGGGCTAGAAAATGAAAAAAAAATAGTAAAAAAATTTGAAAAATTAAAAAAATTATTCCGGCGTTATTTCTATCCAAATCGAGTTGATATAGGCCATGAAAGAGAAGAAAATTTTATTTCCGAATTCCATTCCTACCCGACCCGCGATAGAAAATTGCAAAAAATATAGAAAAAATTGAAAAAATATCATTCCGGCATTGTTTCTATTCAAACTGGGGTTGATATAGGCCGAGAAAGAGAGAGAAAAGTTTTACTCTCGAATTCCGTTCCAACCCGATCCGCACCAGAAAATTCCAAAAAAAAATTCAAAAAAAATTAAAAAAATTAAAAAATATCACTCCGGCATTATTTTTGTACAAACCGGGTTGATATAGACCGAGAAAGAGAAATAAAAATTTTGGTCCCGAATTCCGTTCCTACCCGACCCGGGCTAGAAAATTCAAACAAAGTTGCAAAAAAATTTCAAAAAATTAAAAAATATCATTCCCGCATTATTTCTATCCAAACCGCGTTGATATAAGCCGAGAAAGAAAAAAAAAATTTAGTCCTGAATTCCGTTCCTACCCGACTTGGGCAAGAAAATTCCAAAAATTAAAAAACATCATTCCGGTATTAATTCAATCCAAACTGGGTTGATATAAGCCGTGAAATAGAGAAAAAATTTTACTCCCGAATTCCGTTCCTTCCTGACCTTGCCTAGAAAATTCCAATAAAAATAGCAAAAAAATTCAAAAAATTGTTCCGGCGTTATTTCTATACAAACCGGGTCAATATAGGCCGACAAAGAGAAAAAAAAAATTTAGTCCTGAATTCTGTTCCTACCCGACCCGGGCTATAAAATTCTAAAAAAATAGGAAAAAAATTGAGGAAATTAATTCCAAGCATGTTAATCACATTTAGCACATGTTGGAATTATTAATGCACATGGGGAATAATAGAACCAATAGGATGAGGCCATGTGGGCCAATGAGATTAGAACTGGTCTCCTATAAATACATGATTATAATCCAATATGAGACGTCAATTGAAGAATAAACCAACTTCTTAGTGCATTAGTGCATCTCTCTCTCTCTCTCTCTCTCTCTATATGGAGGGTGACTACCTCGAATTAAGTCAATTTTCGCACAATCCTCATCCATCCTCCTATAATTCCTATCCATCCCCATTAGGAACTACCAAATTCCTAACATTTGGTATCAGAGCTGTTGATCTTGATACGGGTGAATATGACCGGCAAGAAATCTTGAAAATGGTAAATGAAGTTTCAAAGAATTTCAAGGCTTTGTATGAATCTCATAATGCCATTTTAGAGAAGGTCAAGGCCTTGGATGAATCTAACATGGCCATGAAGGAAGAGCTCTCAAGATTGCAAGAGGGTCTCGAGAACATGACGGAAGAGGAGTTACAATCTCTTGATTCAATGAAACTCGAAGAACAAATCAAGTTCCAAGAATCTACTGCTGTTGTTGCAAGCCAGAATGTTGATCTTTGTGTCAAAGTGGATGATGATATACATGTACACGCTGCCTTTGAAGTTCAGTCGAAAGAACCAACAAAGAAGGTGACGATGATCTTCCAAAAATCAATTCTTGATGCACCAATGGAGGCTTCCATTCAAGAGTCTATGATTCAAGAATTGGCAATCCAAGTGTCGGTGATCCAAGAATCCAAGATACAAGCGCCAACAATTTTAATGGTTCCAGAATCAAATGAGGTCTTAAGGATACAAGAACATTTCAAGGTTCAAAGAACCAATGAGACCTTGAAGATTGAAGAACCATTGAAGGCTCAAGAATTCGAGCAAAGTTTGAAGATCTACAAAGAAGAAACCTTCATGTGCACGGGACCGCTTGTCAAAGAGAAATGCATGAATATGGTGATCAAAATGTCACGACGGTATTGGTCCATTGGAAGATCTCCTTTGATGAAGATGCTATTTCACAACAACACCTTGTGGGCAAGGTGTTTTCAAGGGGAGGGAAATGTTAGGAATGCTATAAGCATATGGATAATAATTGTTGCATTGTGATTTAGTTAGTTAGTTAGTTACAATTCCAAGCATGTTAATCACATTTAGCACATGTTGGAATTATTAATGCACATGGGGAATAATAGAACCAATAGGATGAGGCCATGTGGGCCAATGAGATTAGAACTAGTCTCCTACACAACCCTTGCAAGAAAATTCCCAAAAAAATAGAAAAGAAAATTAAAAAGTATCATTCTGGCATTATTTCTATCCAAACCGGGTTGATATAGGTCGAGAAAGAGAGAAAATTTTGAGCTTCGAATTCCGTTCCTACCGGCCAGCACTAGAAAATTCCCATAAAAATAGAAATTAAACTCAAAAAATTAAAAAACATCATTCTGGCATCATTTTGGCATTCTTCCCGAATTCCGTTTCTACCCAACCCATCTAGAAAATTCCAAAAAAATTTCACAATTGAAAAACATCATTCCGAACATATTTATATCCAAACCGGGTTGATATAGGCCGAGAAAGAGTGAAAAAAAATTTAATCCCGAATTCCGTTCCTCCACGATCCTGACTATAAAATTCCAAAAAAAATAGCAAAAAATTCGACAATATTATTCCGGCATTATTTCTATCCAAACCGGGTTGATATAGGCCGAGAAAGAGGGAAAAAAGATTTAAGTCCCGAATTCCGTTCCTACCCTACCGAGCCTAGAAAATTCCCAAAAAAAAAAAGCAAAAAAATTCAAAAAATTAAAAATTATCAGTCTGGAATTATTTCTATCCAAACAGGGGTTGAAATATGTTGAAAAAGAGAAAAAAAAAAAAATTAGTCCCGAATTCCGTTCCTACCCAACCTGGGCTAGAAAATTCAAAAAAAAAAAAATCAAAAAATTCAAAAATATCATTCCGGACTTATTTTTATCCAAACCTGGTTGATATAGGCTGAGAAAGAGAGAAAAAAAACGTAGTACCGAATTCCGTTTCTACCTGACCCGGGCTAGAAAATTCCAAAAGAAATAGCAAAAAAAATTCAAAATATTAAAAAATATCATTTCGGCATTATTTCTATCTAAACTGGGTTTATATAGTCCGTGAATGAGAATAAAAAATTTTAGTCCCAAATTCTGTGCCTGCACAACTCTTGCAAGAAAATTCTCAAAAAAATAGAAAAAAAAAATTAAAAAATATCATTCCGGCATTATTTCAATCCAAACCGGGTTGATATAGGCCGAGAAAGAGAGAGAAGCATTTTAGTTCCGAATTCCGTTCCTACCGAACCAGCACTAGAAAATTCCCATAAAAAAAGAAAAAAAAGAAAAAAAATCATTCTGGCATCATTTTGGCATTCTTCCCGAATTCCGTTTCTACCCGACCCGTCTAGAAAATTCCAAAAAAAAGTGCAAAAAAATTTAACAATTAAAAAACATCATTCCGAACTTACTCAAATCGGGTTCATATAGGCCGAGAAAGAGTGAAAAAAAATTTTAATGCCGATTCCGTTCCTCCACGATCCTGACTACAAAATTCCAAAAAAAATAGCAAACAAACTCAAAAATTCGACAATATTATTTCGGCATTATTTCTATCCAAACCGGGTTGATAAAGGCTAAGAAAGAGAGAAAAAGATTTAAGTCCCGTATTCCATTCCTACCCTACCGGGGCTAGAAAATTCCCAAAATAAAAAAGCAAAAAAATTCAAAAAATTAAAAATTATCATTCCGGAATTATTTCTATTCAAGCAGGGGTTGATATAGGTCGAAAAAGAGAGAAAAAAAATATATAGTCACGAATTCCGTTCCTTCCCGACCCGGGCTAGAAAATTCAAAAAATTAAAAAATATCATTCCGGACTTATTTTTATCCAAACCGGGATGATATAGGCTGAGAAAGAGAAAAAAAAAAACTTAGTACCGAATTCCGTTCCAACCCGACCCGGGCTAGAAAAATAGCAAAAAAATTAAAAAAATTAAAAAATATCATTCCGGACTTATTTTTATCCAAACCGGGTTGATATAGGCTGAGAAAGAGAAAAAAAAAAACTTAGTACCGAATTCCGTTCCAACCCGACCCGGGCTAAAAAAATAGCAAAAAAATTCAAAAAATTTAAAAATATCATTCCAGCATTATTTCTATCTAAACTGGGGTAGATATAGGCCGAGAAAGAGAGAGAAAAGTTTTAGTCCCGAATTCAATTCCAACCCGATCAGCGCCAGAAAAATCCAAAAAAAATAGAAAAAAAATTCTAAAAACTAAAAAAATATCATTCCGGCAATATTTCTATCCAAACCGGGTTGATATCAACCGACAAAGAGAAATAAAAATTTTAGACCCGAATTCCGTTCCTACCCGACCCGGGCTATAAAATTCTAAAAAAAATCGAAAAAATTAAAAAATATCGTTCCGGACTTATTTCTACCCAAACCGAGTTCATGTCGGCCGACAAAGAGAGAAAAAAATTTTAGTCCTGAATTCCGTTCTTACCGGACCAGCACTAGAAAATTCCCATAAAAATAGAAAAAAATTCAAAAAATTAAAAAACATCATTCTGGCATCATTTTGGCATTCTTCCCGAATTCCGTTTCTACCCGACCCGTCTAGAAAATTCAAAAAAAAAGAGCAACAAAATTTCACAATTAAAAAACGTCATTCCGAACTTATTTATATCCAAACCGGGTTGATATAGGCCGAGAAAGAGTGAAAAAAATTTTGATGCCGAATTCCGTTCCTCCGCGATCCTGACTATAAAATTCCAAAAAAATTTGCAAAAAAATTCAAAAAATTCGAAAATATTATTCCGGTATTATTTCTATCCAAACCGGGTTGATAAAGGCCGAGAAAGAGAGAAAAAAGATTTAAGTCCCGAATTCCAGTCCTACCCTGCCGGGGCTAGAAAATTCCCAAAAAAAAAAACAAAAAAATTAAAAATTATCATTCTGGAATTATTTCTATTCAAACAGGGATAAAGGTCGAAAAAGAGAGAAAAAAAAATTTAGTCCCGAATTCCGTTCCTACCCATCCCGGGCTAGAAAATTCAAAAAAGTAAAAAATCTCATTCCGGACTGATTTTTATCCAAACCGAGTTGGTATAGGCTGAGAAAGAGAAAGAAAAAACTTAGTACCGAATTCCGTTCCTACCCGACCCGGGCTAGAAAATTTAAAAAAAAAATAGCAAAAAAATTCAAAAAATTAAAAAATATCCTTCCGGCATTATGTCTATCTAAATTGGGGTTGATATAGGCCGAGAAAGAGTGAGAAAAGTTTTAGTCCCGAATTCCGTTCCAACCCGATCCGCGCCAGAAAAATCCAAAAAAAATAAAAAAAAATTCGAAAAACTATGAAATATCATCCCGGCAATATTTCTATCCAAACCGGGTTGATATCGGCCGAGAAAGAGAAATAAAAATTTTAATCCCGAATTCGTTTCCTACCCGAACCGGGCAAGAAAATTCCAAAAAAAAAATGGAGAAAAAATTTCAAAAAATTAAAAAATATCATTCCCGTATTATTTCTATCCAAATCGCGTTGATAAAAGCCGAGATAGGAAAAAAAAAAAATCTAAGTCCCGAATTCCGTTCCCACTCGACCTGGGTAAGAAAATTCTAAAAAAATTCAAAAAACTGAAAAACATCATTCCGATATTAATTCAATCCAAACCAGGTCGATATAGGTCGAGAAATAGAGAAAAAATTTTAGTCCCGAATTCCGTTCCTGCCTGACCTGGCCTAGAAAATTCCAAAGAAAATTGCAAAAAATTGTTCCAGCGTTATTTCTATACAACCCAGATTGATATATGCCGAGAAAGGGGAAAAAAAAAAATTTAGTCCCGAATTCCGTTCCTACCTGACCCGGCTATAAAATTCTAAAAAAAATTGAAAAAACTAAAAAATATCATTCCAGACTTATTTCTATCTAAACTGGGTTTATATAGGCCGAGAAAGAGAGAGAAAAATTTTAGTCCCGAATTCAGTTCCTAGCCGACCCGGGCAAGAAAATTCCATTAAAAATAGCAAAAAAATTAAAAAATATCATTCCGGCGTTATTTCTATCCAAACCGCCTTAATGTAGGCCGTGAAAGAGAGAGAAAAATTTTAGTCCCGAATTCTGTTCCTGCCCGACCTAGGATAGAAAATTTTAAAAAAATTCAGGAAAATATAAAATTTCATTCCGGCATTATTTCTATCCAAACCGGAGTTGAGATAGACCGGGAAAGAGGGAGAAAAGTTTTAGTTCCGAATTCCGTTTCTACCTGAACCGGCTAGAAAATTCCAAAAAAAAAAGCAAAAAAATTCAAAATATTAAAAAATATCATTCCGGCATTATTTCTATCTAAACTGGGTTTATATAGTTCGAGAATGAGAAAAAAAAAATTTAATCCCGAATTCTGTTCCTACACGACACTTACAAAAAAATAGAAAAAAATATATATATATCATTCCGGCATTATTTCTATCCAAACGGGGTTGATACAGGCCAAGAAAGAGAGAGAGAAAAATTTTAGTCCCGAATTCCGTTCCTACCGGACCCACACTAGAAAATTCCCGTAAAAATAGAATAAAAAATTAAAAATTAAAAAACATCATTCTAGCATTATTTCTATCCAAATTGAGTTAAGATAGGTTGAGAAAGGGAGCAAAAAATTTTCTCCCCGAATTCCGTTCCTACCCGATCCTGACTAGAAAATTCCCAAAAAAATAGCAAAACAATTCAAAAAATTAAAAATTATCATTTTGGAATTATTTCTATTCAAACAGGGGTTGATATAGGTCCAAAAAGAGAGAAAAAAAAAATTTAGTCCCGAATTCCGTTCCTACCCGACCGGGCCTAGAAAATTCATAAAAACATAGGAAAAAAATTCAAAAAATTCAAAAGTATCATTCCGGACTTATTTTTATCCAAACCGGGTTGATATAGGCCGAGAAAGAGAGAAAAATTTTAGTCCCGAATTCCGTTCCTAGCTGACACGGGCAAGAAAATTAAAAAAAAATAGCAAAAAAATTTCCTTACGGAATTATTTCTATTTGAACCGAGGTTGATATAGGTCAAAAAAGAGAAAAAAAATTTTGGTCCCGAATTCCGTTCCTACCCGATCCAAACAAGAAAATTCCAAAAAAAATAGGAAAAAAATTAAAAAATATCATTACGGACTTATTTTTATCTAAATAGGGTTGATATAGGGCGAGAAAGAAAGAAAAAAAACTTAGTCCCGAATTCCGTTCCAACCCGACCCGGTCTAGAAAATTCCCAAAACAATAGCAAAAAAATTCAAAAAATTTAAAAATATCATTCCGGCATTATTTCTCTCCAAACCGGGTTTGATATAGGCCGAGAAAAAGAGAGAAAAATTTTAGTCTCAAATTCCGTTCCTACCCGACTGGCGCTAGAAAATTTCAAAAAAAATAGAAAAATATTATTCCGGCATAACCCGCGTTGATATAGGCTGAGAAAGAGAAAGAACAATTTTAGTCCCAAATTCCATTCCTACCCAACCCGGGCTAGAAAATTTAAAAAAAAAAATAGGAAAAAAATTCAAAAAATTTGAAAATATAATTCCAGACTTATTTTTTTGTCCAAACCGAGTTGATATAGGCCGAGAAAGAGAGAGAAAAATTTTAGTCCCGAATTCCGTTCCTAGACGACCCGACCTAGAAAATTCCAAAAAAATATCAAAAAAATTCAAGAAATTAAAAAATATCATTCCGAAATTATTTCTATTCAAATCGGGGTTGATATAGGTCGAAAACGAGAGAAAATTTTTTTTTCCCGAATTCCGTTCCTACCCGACCCGGGCTAGAAAATTCCAAAAAAAATAGGAAAAAAAATTCAAAAAATTAAAAAATATCATTCTGGACTTATTTTATCCAAACCGGGTTGACATAGGCCGAGAAAGAGAGAGAAAATTTTTTTACCCGAATTCTGTTCACATAAAATTTTAACCGGGTTGACATAAAATTTTTTTATATAGTCCGAGATAGCGAAAAAAAATTTTAGTCCCGAATTCTTTTCCTACACGACCCTTGCAAGAAAATTCTCAAGGAAATAGAAAAAAAATTTAAAAAATATCATTCCGGCATTATTTCTATCCAAACCGGGTTAATATAGGCCGAGAAAGAGAGAGAAAAATTTTAGTCTCGAATTCCGTTCCTACCGGACCCGCACTAGAAAACTCCCACAAAAGTAGAAAAAAAAATTCAAAAAATTAAAATACATCATTCTGGCATTATTTCTATCCAAATTGCGTTAATGTAGGCCGCGAAAGAGAGAGAAAAATTTTAGTCCTGAATTCTGTTCCTACCCGACCTAGGATAGAAAATTCAAAAAATTAAAAAATATTATTTTGGCATTATTTCTATCCAAACCGAGGTTGATATAGGCCGAGGAAGAGGGAGAAAAGTTTTAGTTCCGAATTCCGTTTCTACCCTACCCGGGCTAGAAAATTCCAAAAAAAATTGTAAAAAAATTTAAAATATTGAAAAATACCATTCCGGCATTATTTCTATCTAAACTGGGTTTATATAGTCCGATAAAGAGAAAAAAAAGATTTTAGTCCCGAATTCCGTTCCTGACCGACCCGGGCTAGAAAATGAAAAAAAATTCAAAAAATATCATTCCGGCATTATTTCTTTCCAAACTGGGTTTGGTATAGGTCGAGAAAGAGAGAAAAATTTTGGTCTCGAATTCCGTTCCTACCCGACCCGCGCTAGAAAATTCCAAAAAAATACAAAAATTCAAAAAATTAAAAAATAACATTCCGGTGTTATTTCTATCCAAACCGGGGTTGGTATAGGTCGAGAAAGAGAAAAAAAAAATTTTAGTCCCGAACACCGTTTCTACCCGACCCAGGCAAGAAAATCCAAAAAACAATTGAAAAAAAATTCAATAAATTAAAAAATATCATTCCGGTATTATTTCTAGCCAAACCAGGGCTGATATAGGCCGAGAAAGAGAGTGAAAAGTTTTAGTCTCGAATTCCGTTCCAACCCTACTTGCGCTAAAAAATTACAAAAAAAATTCAAAAAATTAAAAAATATCATTCCGGTATTATTTCTATATAGACTGGGTTGATATAGTCCGAGAAAGAGAAAAAAAAAAAATTTAGTCCTGAATTCCGTTCGTACCTGACCCGCGCTGGAAAATTCCCAAAAAAGTAGAAAAAAAATTCAAAAAATTAAAAAATATCATTCCGGCATTGTTTCTATCCAAGCCGGGGTTGATCTGGCCGAGAAAGAAAGAGAAAAATTTTAGTCACGAATTCCGTTCCTACCCGACCCGCGCTAGAAAATTCGAAAAAAAAAATAGAAAAAAAGAAAAATATCATTCCGGCATTATTTCTATCCAACCTGCATTGATATAGGCCGAGAAATAAAGAAAAAAATTTTAGACCCGAATTCCGTTCTTACCCGACACAGGCTAGAAAATTAAAAAAAAAATCAAAAAAAAAATCAAAAAATTAAAAAATATCATTCCGGCATTATTTCTATCCAAACCGGGGTTGCTATAGGCCGAGAAAGAGAGTGAAAAGTTTTAGTCTCGAATTCCGTTCCAACTCGACCCGCGCCAGAACATTCCCAAAAAAAGAGAAAAAAAATTCAAAAAATTAAAAAATATCATTCCAGCGTTATTTCTATACAAACCGGGTTCATATGGGCCGAGAAAGAGAGAAAAATTTTAGTCCCGAATTCCGTTCCTAGCCGACCCGGGTTAGAAAATTCAAAAAAAATAGCAAAAAAATTAAAAAATATCATTCCGGAATTATTTGAACGGAATTCGGGAAGAAAATTTTTTTCACCCTTTCTCAATCTATCTTAGCTCAATTTGGATAGAAATAATGCCAGAATGATGTTTTTTTATTTTTTATTTTAAGAATTTCCTAGCTCGGGTCGAGTAGGAACGAAATTCGGGACTAATTTTTTTTTTTTTTCTCTTTCTCGGCCTATATCAACCCCGGTTTGGATAGAAATAATGCATGAATGATATTTTTTAATTTTTTAGCTATTTTTTTTTTTGAATTTTCTAGCCCGGGTCGGGTAGGAACGGAATTCGGAACTAAATTTTTTTTCCCTCTTTCTCAGCCTATATCAACCCGGCTTGGATATAACTAAGTTCAGAATGATGTTTTTAAATTTTTGATATTTTTTTGCTATTATTTTTGGTATATTCGGGCCCGGGTTGGGTAGGAACGGAATTCGGGACGACAATTTTTTTCTCCCTTTCTCGATCTATCTTAACTCGATTTGGACAGATATAATACCAGAATGTGTTTTTTAATTTTTTTCTATATTTTTGGGAATTTTCTAGCCCAGGTCGGATAGGAACGGAATTCGGGACTATTTTTTTTTTTCTCTCTTTTTCGGCTTATATCAACCAGGTTTGGATAGAAATAATGCCGGAATGATATTTTTTAATTTTTTTAATTTTTTTTCTTTTTTTTTTTGGAATTTTCTGGAGCGGGTCAGGTTGGAACGGAATTCAGGACTAAAACTTTTCTCTCTCTTTCTCGGCCTATATCAACCCCGGTTTGGATAGAAATGATGCCGGAATGATATTTTTTAACTTTTTTCGTTTTTTTTTTTAATTTTCAAGCTTGGGTCGGGTCGGAACGGAATTCGAGTCTGAAATTGTTTCCACTCTTTCACGGCCTATATCAACGCAGTTTGCATTGAAATAACGCCAGAATGATATTTTTAAATTTTTTGAATATTGCTTCTATTTTTTTTGGAGTTTTCTTGCCCGGGTCGGCTAGGAACGGAATTCTGGACTAAATTTTTTTTTTTCTGTTTCTCGGGCTATATGAACCCCGGTTTGGATGGAATTAATGCCGGAATGATAATTTTTAATTTTTTCACTATTTTTTTAGGAATTTTCTAGCCAGGGTCGGGTCGGAACGGAATGCGGAACTAAAATTTTCCTCTCTCTTTCTCGGCCTATATGAACCCGGTTTGGATAGAAATAATGCCGGAATGATATATTTTTTTAATTTTTTGGATTTTTTTTCTATTTTTTTGGGAATTTTCAAGCGCTGATCAGTTACGAACGGTATTTGGGACCAAATTTTCTTTTTTTTTCACTTTCTTGGACTATATCAACCCATTCTTGATGGAAATAATGCCGGAATGATATTTTTTAATTTTTTTAATTTTTTTTTCTATTTTTTTTTAATTTTCTAACGTGGGTCGGCTAGGAACGGAATTCGGGACTAAAATTTTTCTCTCTCTTTCTCGGCCTATATCAACCCGGTTTGGATAAAAATAAGGCCGAAATGAAATTTTTTAGTTTTTTGAATTTTTTTCCTTTTTTTTTTTTAATTTTCTGTCCCGGGTCGGGTAAGAACGGTATTCGGGACTAAATTTTTTTTTCTCTCTTTTTCAACCTATATCAACCCGGTTTGGATAGAAATAATGCCGGAATAATATTTTTGAATGTTTTGAATTTTTTTGCTTTTTTTTTTTGAATTTTCTTGTCAGGATCGTGGAGGAATGGAATTCGGCATTAAAATTTTTTTCACTCTTTCTCGGCCTATATCAACCCGGTTTGGATAAAAATAAGTTTGGAATGATTTTTTTTAATTGTGAAATTTTTTTGCTCTTTTTTTCGAATTTTCTAGACCGGCTGGGTAGGAACGGAATTCGGGAAGAAAATTTTTTGTTCCCTTTATCAACCTATCTGAACTCAATTTGGATAGAAATAATGCCAGAATGATGTTTTTTAATTTTTTTTTCTTTTTTTATGGGAATTTTCTAGTGCGGGTCCGGTAGGAACGGAATTCGGGACAAAAATTTTTCTCACTCTTTCTTGGCCTATATCAACCCGGTCTTGATAGAAATAATGCCGGAATGATATTTTTTAATTTTTTTTTTCTATGTTTTTGAGAATTTTCTTGCAAGGGTGGTGTAGGAAGAGAATTCGGGATTAAAATTTTTTTTTTCTCTTTCTCGGACTTTGTAAACCCAGTTTAGATAGAAATAATGCCAGGATGATATTTTTTAAGATTTTGAATTTTTTTGCTATTTTTTTTGGAATTTTCTAGCCCGCGTCGAGTAGAAACAGAATTCAGAGCTAAAACTTTTCTCCCTCTTTCTCGGCCTATCTCAACCCTGGTTTGGATAGAAATACTGCCGGAATGATGTTTTTTAATTTTTTGAATTTTCTATCCTAGGTCGGGTAGGAACATTATTCTGAACTAAAATTTTTCTCTCTTTCACGGCCTACATTAACGCGGTTTGGATAGAAATAATGCCGGAATGATATTTTTTATTTTTTTCAATTTTTTTGCTATTTATTTTGGAATTTTCAAGCACGGACCGGCTAGGAACGGAATTCGGGACTAAAATTTTTCTCTCTTTCTCGGCCTATATCAACCCGGTTTGGGTAGAAATAAGTTCGAAACGATATTTTTGAATTTTTTTACTATTTTTTTGAAGAATTTTATAGCCCGGGTCGGGTAAGAACGGAATTCGGGACTAAAATTTTTTTTTATCTCTTTCTCGGCCTATATCAACCCGGTTTGTATAGAAATAACGCTGAAACAATTTTTTGTATTTTTTTACTATTTTTTTTGGAATTTTCTAGTCCAGGTCAGGTAGGAACGGAATTCGTGACTAAAATTTTTATTTCTCTTTCTCGGCCTATATCAACCCGGTTTGGATTGAATTAATACCGGAATGATGTTTTTGAATTTTTTTGGAATTTTCTTGCCTAGGTTGGGTAGGAACGGAATTCGGGACTAAAATTTTTATTTCTCTTTCTCGGTCTATATCAACCCCAGTTTGGATAGAAATAATGCCGGAATGATATTTTTTCAATTTTTTCTTTTTTTTTTTGGAATTCTCTAGCGCGGGTCGGGTAGGAACGGAATTCGGGACTAAAATTTTTCTCTCTCTTTCTCGGCCTATATCAACCCTGGTTTGGATAGAAATAATGCCAGAATGATAATTTTTAATTTTTTGAATTTTTTTGCTATTTTTTTGAGAATTTTCCAACCCGAGTCGGGTAGGAACGGAATTCGGGGCTAAAATTTTTCTTTCTCTTTCTCGGCCTATATCAACCCGGTATAGATAGAAATAATGCTGGAATGATATTTTAAATTTTTTTGGGAAAAATCTAGCCCAAGTCAAGCAGGAACGGAATTCGGGGCTAAATTTTTTTTTTTTTCAATTTCTCGTTCTATTTCAACCCGGTTTGGACAGAATTAAATACCGAAATGATGTTTTTTAATTTGTTGAATTTTTTTCCTATTCTTTTTGGAATTTTCTTGCCTGGGACGGGTTAGGAATGGAATTGGGGCTAAAATTTTTCTTTCTCTTTCTCGGCCTATATCAACGCGGGTTATGCCGGAATAGTAATTTTCTATTTTTTGAATTTTTTTCTATTTTTTTTGAAATTTTCTCGCCCCGGTCGGGTAGGAACAAAATTCGACACTTAAATTTTTCTCTCTCGTTCTCGGCCTATATCAAACTCGGTTTGGAGAGAAATAATGCCGGAATGATATTTTTTAATTTTTTGAATTTTTTTGCTATTTTTTTGGTAATTTTCTAGCCTGGGTTGGGTAGGAACGGAATTCGGGACTAAGTTTTTTTTTTTTTTTTCTCTTTCTCGGCCTATATCAACCCGATTTGGATAAGAAATAAGTCCGGAATGATATTTTTTAATTTTTTTAATTTTTTTGCTATTTTTTTTGGAATTTTCTTGCCCGAGTTAGGTAGGAACGAAATTCGGGAAAAAAAAAAATTTTCGACCTATATTAACCTCGGTTCGAATAGAAATAATTCCGGAATGATATTTTTTAATTTTTTGAATTTTTTTGCTATTTTTTTTGAATTTTTCAGCCCGGGTCGACTAGGAACGGAATTCGGGACTAAAATTTTTCTTTCTCTTTCTCTCGGCCTATATCAATCCGGTTTGGATAGAAATAATGCCGGAATAATATTGTCGAATTTTTTGAATTTTTTTGCTATTTTTTTGTGGAATTTTCTAGTCAGGATAGTGGAGGAACAGAATTCGGCATTAAAATTTTTTTTACTCTTTCTCGGCCTATATCAACCCTGTTTGGATATGAATAAGTTCGAAATGATGTTTTTTAATTGTGAAATTTTTTTGCTCTTTTTTTTCGAATTTTCTACACCGGACGGGTAGGAACGGAATTCGGGAAGAAAATTTTTTGCTGTCTTTCTCAACCTATCTTAATTCAATTTGGATAGAAATAATGCCAGAATGATGTTTTTTCATTTTTTTTTATTTTTTTTGGGAATTTTCCAATACGGGTCCGGTACGAACGGAATTCGGGACTAAAATTTGTCTCTCTCTTTCTCTGCCAACATTAACGCAGTTTGGATAGAAATAATGCCGGAATGATATTTTTTAATTTTTTCAATTTTTTTGCTATTTTCTTTGGAATTTTCAAGCCCGAGTCGGCTAGGAACGGAATTCGGGACTAAAATTTTTCTCTCTCTTTCTCGGCCTATATCAACCCAGTTTGGATCAAAATATGTTCGGAATGATATTTTTTAATTTTTTGAATTTTTTTTCTTTTTTTTTTTGGAATTTTCTATCCCGGGTCGGGTACGAACGGAATTCGGGACTAAAATTTTTCTCTCTTTCTCGGCCTATATCAACTCGGTTTGGGTAGAAATAAGTCCGGAATGATATTTTTTAATATTTTTTCTCTTTCTTTCCTATTTTTTTGCTAATTTTTTTGGAATTTTCTTGGCCAGGTCAGGCGGGAACGAAATTCGGGACTAAAATTTTTACTCTATTTCTCGGCCTATATCAACCCGGTTTGGATTGAATTAATATCGGAATGATGTTTTTTAATTATTTGAATTTTTTTGGAATTTTCTTGCCCAGGTCGGGTAGGAACGAAATTCGGGACTAAAATTTTCATTTTCTTTTTCTTTCTTTGCTTATATCAATGCGGTTTGGATAGAAATAATGTGTTAATGATATTCTTTAATTTTTTTGAAATTTTTTTGATTTTTTTTTGGAATTTTCTAGCCCGGGTTGGGTAGGAACGAAATTCGGGACTAAATTTTTTATTTCTCTTTCTCGGCCTATATCAACCCGGTTTGGATAGAAATAATGCCGGAATGATATTTTTTAGTTTTTTTAATTTTTTTTTTTTGAATTTTCTATCCTAGGTCGGGTAGGAACAGATTTCGGGACTAAAATTTCTCTCTCTTTCACGGCCTACATTAACGCGATTTGGATAGAAATAATGCCAGAATGATATTTTTTAATTTTTTCAATTTTTTTCCTTTTTTTTTTTGGAATTTTCTATCCCGGTTTGGGTAGAAATAAGTCCGGAATGAAATTTTTTAATATTTTTTCAATTTCTTTCCTATTTTTTGTAGAATTTTATAGTCTGGGTCGGGTAGGAACGGAATTCGGGAGTAAAATTTTTTTTTCTCTTTCTTCGCCAATATCAACCCGGTTTGTATAGAAATAATGCCGGAACAATTTTTTCAATTTTTTTGCTAATTTTTTTGGAATTTTCTTGGCCATGTCAGGCGGGAACGAAATTCGGGACTAAAATTTTTACTCTATTTCTCGGCCTATATCAACCCGGTTTGGATTGAATTAATATCGGAATGATGTTTTTTAATTATTTGAATTTTTTTGGAATTTTCTTGCCCAGGTCAGGTAGGAACGGAATTTGGGACTAAAATTTTCTTTTTCTTTCTCTGCTTATATCAACGCGGTTTGGATAGAAATAATGCGTTAATGATATTCTTTAATTTTTTTTATATTTTTTTTGGAATTTTCTAGCCCGGGTTGGGTAGGAACGAAATTCGGGACTAAAATTTTTATTTCTCTTTCTCGGCCTATATCAACCTGGTTTGGATAGAAATAATGCCGGAATGATATTTTTTATTTTTTTTAATTTTTTTCTATTTTTTTTTGGAATTTTCTGGCGCGGATCGGGTTGGAACGGAATTCAGGACTATAACTTTTCTCTCTCTTTCTCGGCCTATATCAACCCCAGTTTGGATAGAAATAATGCCGGAATGATTTTTTTAATTTTTTTTTGAATTTTCTATCCTAGGTCGGGTAGGAACAGAATTCGGGACTAAAATTTCTCTCTCTTTCACGACCTAGATTAACGCGATTTGGATAGAAATAATGCCAGAATGATATTTTTTAATTTTTTCAATTTTTTTGCAATTTTTTTTTGGAATTTTCTAGCCCGGGTCGGCTAGGAACGAAATTCGGGACTAAAATTTTTCTCTCTTTCTCAGCCTATATCAACCCGGTTTGGGTAGAAATAAGTCCGGAATGATATTTTTTAATTTTTCAATTTTTTTCCTTTTTTTCTTTTTTAATTTTATAGCCCGGGTCGGGTGGGAACGGAATTCGAGACTAAATTTTTTTTTTCTCATTCTCGGCCTATATCAACTCGGTTTGTATAGAAATAACACCGGAACAATTTTTTGAATTTTTTTGCTATTTTTTTTGGAATTTTCTAGGCCTGGTCAGGCAGGAACTGAATTCGGTACTAAAATTTTTACTCTATTTCTCGGCCTATATCAATCCGGTTTGGATTGAATTAATATCGGAATGATGTTTTTTAATTTTTTGAATTTTTTTTGGATTTTTCTTGCCCAGGTCGGGTAGGAGCGGAATTTGGGACTAATTTTCTTTTCTTTCTCGGCTTATATCAACGCGGTTTGGATAGAAATAATGCGGGAATAATATTTTTTAATTTTTTGAAATTTTTTTGCTATTTTTTTTGGAAATTTCTAGCCCGGGTCGGGCTGGAACGGAATTCGGGACTAAAATTTTTATTTCTCTTTCTCGGTCTATATCAACCCCAGTTTGGATAGAAATAATGCCAGAATGATATTTTTTCAATTTTTTTGGGAATTTTCTGGCGCGGATCAGGTTGGAATGGAATTCGAGACTAAAACTTTTCTCTCTCTTTCTCGGCCTATATCAACCCCAGTTTGGATAGAAATAATGCCGGAATGATATTTTTTAATACCAGAATGATGTTTTTTAATTTTTTTTAAGTTTTTTGCTATTTTTTTTTCGAATTTTCTAGCCTGAGTCGGTTAGAAACGGTGTTCAGGAAGAAAATTTCTTTTTCACATTCTCGGCCTATATCAACCCGGTTTGGATGGAAATAGTGCCGGAATGATATTTTTAATTTTTTGAATTTTTTTCTATTTTTTTTGGTATTTTCTAGCCCGGGTCGGGTAGGAACAGAGTTCGGGAAGAAATTTTTTTTATCCCTTTCTCAACCTATCTTCACTCAATTTGGATAGAAAGACTGCTAGAATGATGTTTTTTTTATTTTTTCTATTTTTTTGGGAATTTTCTAGTGCGGGTCAGTTAGGAATGGAATTGGGGACAAATATTGTTCTCTCTCTTTCTCGGCCTATATCAACCCGGTTTGGATAGAAATAATGCCGGAACGATTTTTTTAATTTTTTTGTTTTTTTTTTGGGAAATTTCTAGCCCAGGTCCGGCAGGAACGGAATTCGGGACAAATTTTTTTTTTTCTCTTTCTTGGTCTATATCAACCTGGTTTGGATAGAATTAATTCCGGAATGATTTTTTTAATTTTTTTTGCTATTTTTTTTGGAATTTTCTAGCCTGAGTCGGGTTGGAACCGAATTCGGGACTAAATTTTTTTTTTCTCTTTCTCGACCTATATCAACCGTGGTTTGGACAGAAATATTGCTGGAATGAGATTTTTTAATTTTTTGAATTTTTTTTCTATTTTTTGTGGAATTTTCTTGCGAGGGTCGATTAGGAACGGAATTCGGGAAGAAAATTTTTTTTCTCCCTTTCTCAACCTATGTTAACTCAATTTGGATAGAAATAATACCAAAATGGCGTTTTTAATTTTTTGAATTTTTATCTATTTTTTTTGGAATTTTCTGGCCCCAGCTGGGTAGGAACGGAATTCAGGACTAAAATGTTTTTCTCTCTTTCTCGGCCTATATCGGTTTGGATAGAATTAACACCGGAATTATGTTTTTTAATTTTTTTGCTTCTATTTTTGGAATTTTCTAGCCCGGGTAGGGTAGGAATGGAATTCGGGACTACAATTTTTTTTTCTCTTTCTCGGCCTATATCGGTTTGAATAGAAACAATGCCGGAATGATAATTTTTAATTTTTTGAATTTTTTTGCTATTTTTTTTTTGGAATTTTCTAGCCCAGGTCATGCAAGAACGGAATTCTGGAATAAAATTTTTCTCTCTTTCTCGGCCTATATCAACCCGGTGTGGATAGAATTAATACCGGAATGATATTTTTTAAATTTGTGCTATTTTTTTTGGAATTTTCTAGCCCGGGTCGGGTAGGAACGGAATTCCGTACTAAATTTTTTTATTTTTTCTCTTTCTCGGCCTATATCAACGCAGTTTGGATAGAAATAATGCCAGAATGAGATTTTTGAATTTTTTTGCTATTTTATTTGTATGTTCTGGCCAGGGTCAAGTAGGAACGGAATTCTGGACTAAAATTTTTTCCGCTCTTTCTGGGCCTATATCAACGCGGTTTGGATAGAAATAATGCTAGAATGATATTTTTTAATTTTTTGAATATTTTTTCTATTTTTTTTGGAATTTTCTAGCGCGGGTCAGGTTGGAACGGAATTCCACTCTTTCTCGGCCTTTATGCACTCCGGTTTGGATAGAAATAATGTCGGAATGATAATTTTTAATTTTTTGAATTTTTTTGCTATTTTTTTGGGAATTTTCTAGCCAGGGTCAGGTAGGAACGGAATTCGGGACTAAAATTTTTCTCTCCTTTTCTCGGCCTATATCAACCCGGTTTGGATAGAAATAATGCCGGAATGATAATTTTTTTTTTTTTGCTATTTTTTTGAGAATTTTCTAGTCCGGTTCTGGTAGGAACGGAATTCGGGACTAAAATTTTTTTTTTCTTTCTCAGCCTATATCTACCCCGGTTTGGATAGAAATAATGCCGAAACGATTTTTTGAATTTTTTTGCTATTTTTTTGGGAATTTTCTAGCCCAGGTCAGGTAAGAACGGAATTCGGGAATAAAATTTTTCTTTTCTCTTTCTCGGCATATATCAACTTGGTTTGGATAGAATAAATACCGGAATGATGTTTTTTAATTTTTTGAATTTTTTTGCTATTTTTTTTTTGAATTTTTTTTTTTTTTTTTTATATCGACTCGTTTTGGATAGAAATAATGCCAGAATGATATTCTATAATTTTTTACTATTTTTTTGGTAATTTTCTATCCCGAGTCAGGTAATAATGAAATTCGGGACTAAAATTTGTCTCTCTCCTTCTCGGCCTATATCAACCCCGGTTTGGATAGAAGTAATGCCGGAATGATATTTTTTAATTTTTTGAATTTTTTTTAATATTTTTTTTGGAATTTTCTTGCACGGGTCGGGTAGGAACGGATTTCGGGACAAAATTTTTTTTTCTCTTTCTCGGCCTATATCAACCCCAGTTTGGATAGAAATAATGCCGGAATGATATTTTTGAATTTTTTTTCTTTTTTTTTTGGAATTTTCTAACGTGGGTCGGGCAGTAATGGAATTCGGGACAAAAATTTTTCTCTCTTTCTCGGCCTATATCAACCCGGTTTTGATAGAAATAATGCCGGAATGATAATTTTTAATTTTTTGAATTTTTTTGCTATTTTTTTCGGAATTTTCTAGCCCGGTTCGGGAAGGAACAGAATTCGGGACTAAAATTTTTCTCTCCTTTTCTCGGCCTATATCAACAGGTTTAGATAGAAATAATGCCGAAATGATAATTTTTTTGCTATTTTTTTGGGAATTTTCTTGCCGAGGTCAGGCAGGAACGGAATTCTGGACTATAGTGAGTTTTCTCAAGGATGATGTACTGCCTGAAGAGAAATCAGAAACCGAGAAAATACGAAGAAAAGCCCCTTGGTTCTGGTTGTCAGAGGATCACAAGCTGTACAAGCGCTCCTATTCCGGGCCATACCTATTATGTGTAGACCCTGAAGCATCAGAGCTGTTACTTGAAGAATTGCATGAGGGAGTTTGCGGGTGTCACATAGGAGGAAGATCGCTGGCACACAGAGCCCTCATTCAAGGGTACTGGTGGCCTAGCATGTAGAAAGAAGCCCAAGAATATGTCAAGAAGTGCGACCAGTACCAGAGGTTTACCCCAAATATCCACCAACTGGGAGGGGTCCTTAATCCCCTCTCCAGTCCTTGGCCGTTCGCTCAATGGGGCCTGGATATTGTAGACCCTTTCCCAAAAGCAGCAGGAAACAAGAGATACTTGATGGTCGGCACAGACTACTTTACCAAATGGGTCGAAGCTGAACCCCTGGCCAATATCAGGGACGTGGATGCAAAGAAATTCATCTGGAGGAACATCATTACACGATTCGGAATTCCTCATGTGCTCATCTCGGACAATGGCCTTCAATTCGATAATAAAACCATTAAGAGATACTGCTGCGACCTGGGAATTACGAACCGATATTCCACTCCGGCCTACCCTCAAGGAAACGGGCAAGCCGAGGTTGTAAATAAGGTTATAGTTAATGGCTTAAAGAAGAGATTGGATGATGCAAAGGGAAGATGGGTGGAAGAACTACCATACGTCCTATGGACCTATCGAACTACGCCACGACGGTCAATGGGAGAGACTCCTTTTTCTATGACTTATGAGGTCGAAGCTGTACTCCCCCTAGAGACTAGCTTTCCAACGTTGAAAACGGGCACCTTCACCCCAAGCAACAACAACGAACTACTAGAAAGAAGCCTGGATTTAATCGAGGAGAAAAGAGAAAAGGCAATGATCCAACTTGCCTATTACCAGCAGAAACTCAAGCAGGGGTATGATGCCAATGTAAAACTACGGCCACTGATGCCAAGGGACCTGGTGCTGAGAAATATTCTGGGTAACGCCAAGAACCCATCCTAGGGGAAGCTGGGACCCAACTGGGAAGGCCCGTACCGCATCACTTCAGTAGCTGGAATAGGTGCATATTATTTGGAAGACTTAGATGAGAAAGCTGTACCGCGCCCATGGAATGTAAATAACCTAAGAAGATATATTAATAAAAGCGGTTTTGCCAACACTATACTTAATGGTAACTGCACATCATTCAGTTTACCACTATCCAAGTTTTAAACAGAACCTAAGTCCTGCATGGCTCCTCGGACCACAGGCTTAGGGAAAATTAATAACTTACGGCACCTATCCAAGTTTTAAACAGAACCTAAGTCCTGCATGGCTCCTCGGACCACAGGCTCAGAGGAAATTAATAACTTACGACACCTATCCAGGTTTTAAACAGAACCTAAGTCCTGCATGGCTCCTCGGACCACAGGCTTAGGGGAAATTAATAACTTACAGCACCTATCCAGGTTTTAAACAGAACCTAAGTCCTGCATGGCTCCTCAGACCACAAGCTTAGGGGAAATTAATAACTTACGGCACCTATCCAAGTTTTAAACAGAACCTAAGTCCTGCATGGCTCCTCGGACCACAGGCTTAGGGGAAATTAATAACTTGAGGTATCTATCCAAGTTTTAAATAGAACCTAAGTCCTGCATGGCTACCTTCACTACCTAAGATTCATTGCACAGTCCTACTCCTAACACTTAGTTATATTGGCAAAATGTTATCATAAACTTCAGTTGAAGGCACATTTACCTTTACTCGGAACAATGCAATAAAATCCAAACAACATCAAGCAAGAGAATAAAGAATGAGAGAAATAGCATTCACATTAAGAAACGAAGATAATACAATATTATCGGATAAGAAGTCTTTGAAAACAAAAATAAAATACAACTCCACTTCAAAATGATACAAAAAGAAAAAAGAGAAAAGCCCTAGGTGCTAAGCCTCAGCAGGGGGATCTTCTTTTTGCTCTGGCTAAGAAAGAGGAGCATCCTTGGCTTTTAGGTCAATCCCATGACCCTTGGCCTCATCAACTTTCTCCTTGGAGGGGTCCTTCGATTTGGAAGAGGGTTTTTTCCCTTTGCCCTTGCCTTTGCCTTTCTCTCCCTCGGCATCCTCACCTTGCTCGGTGACCTGGCTAGAGCCCTTAGGAGTTTCAGCTATTGGGATGGCATCAGGGATAGCTGTAGGTTGCTCGGAAGTTTCAGGGGCATCAGCAAGGACTTCCCGAATCTCTGGAGGATAGAAGACATTTTCAGGCAGCCTCCAAGCAGAATCTGCAGGGACACCCGCAACGTTGAGAGCCTTATCCCATGTAATGCTGCAGTAGTCCCTGCATAGTTCTGACAGTTCCTCAGTAAGCCTGACTCATGTCTCCTCCACCCCAAGTTGATAAGCAGCCCTTTTCTCGGCCTCGACTGCTTCCTTGGCTAGCTGGACCTCCTCCTTAGCCTTCTGCAACGCGGCTTTGAGATCCAGAATGGCTTGCTTCTCGGTGGCTAGGTTGGTCTCAGTCACGTAAAGCTTCTGGCGCTGGTCCTCAGCTTGTTGCTCAGCATTTTTTAGGCCAGCCTTAGCGCTCTTACGGCCTGATTCCACCACCTTAAACTTGTCAGCCAGCTTTTGCTGCTCCTGCATGATAGCCCCTAGCGCCTTCTCTACCTCGGCACGAGAGAGGGCTTCAGCGTCGGCCAGCTTACGAGCATCGCGACACCACTCCTCAGCCACAAAAACCTGCTGAGTAATCTGCCCAAAGATCACAAAATGACATGAGTTAGAATAGAGTATGATTATAAGCGTCCATGTCCCTTGGAAGGAGCATGGGCTGCTCCAGGGCTTCGGCAATGTACCCTGCTTAGCCCCTCTGGTATTCTAGGACCGAGGCATTATAGGGAATTGGTGCCCCGTCCACCTCGAGCCGAGGGCTCCAAGTACGCTGTGTCACGCGCACTTCAACCCTTTCCAGCTCGTCACGGCTCTCTACCGATGGAGCCCTTTTGTCCCGAGGCTCTCGGGTCACCTTTTGTTGTTTTGCGCCATGGTGAGGACCCACCTCGCCTTCCTCAAGTGACTCGACCGGCCTTTTCTTCTTCAAGTCGGGATTAACATTCAGGCCGAGGTCGGCGGGGACCTGTGGAGGGGTAGGAGGTAGGTTGGAGGGAGCTTGGGACTTAGTGGGCACCTTCGAGGCTGACCCTTTACCCCGAGCAGCCATAAGCTCCCTTAAGCTTTTATTGCCTTTGTTTGGAGCCATGTTATCTACCTCTTCGTCGGAGGAATCATCCGGACAGGCAATAACAAGTGGAGAAATGCAAATGGCGGAGTTTCTATCCAGCTCACGCTCGGCGTCCAAGAGTTCAATTAGAAGAGCTTTTGGATTATCTTCCTCAAAATAGAACTCGTCTATCTTCTCCTCTAGTGAAAGGCGAGATGACTCGGACTCTTTTTCAACAGATGCTGCAGCTCCGGGATGGTCTTGTGGAGGTGGCTGTGCAGTTGGTGGAGGGTTCTGGAGGATAGGCAAGGTAACCGGCGGAAGGTCCCTTTGAGCCAAAAATCCCGGCTTAGAAACGTCAATCCGGGGTAACCTTGAACTACCAGCCCTTATGGAATTGCCGATGTCCAGGAAAACGCGGGACAAGGGTTCGTAACCCAAGATCAAGTGAGCGGCACGGAATTATCCGTCCTCGCTGACAAAAATCTCCGATCTCAGAACGTAGTTAAGGGCTTGGACGTTGACGTGGCTGAGCCAAGGAGCAACGGGGGCTTTATCTGCAAAACAACCGAGAAGGGAATTATGGTTAGATCGCTAAAAGGATGTTTTCTATCAAAAAAATGAAGTTCCAAACCAAAATATATATATATATATATATATAACTAAAAGATTAAATCCCCTTCCCAGGGGATTGATCCTAAAAGGTACCACACCTGGATCTCCTGCCCGAGTTGGGCAATGAAGACCACTACTCCATTCCCTCGAGGCAATCAGGTAGTCATCCTTCATACCCTTATTGGACTTGGGAAGACAGGATATTAGCCTAACGACCTCGGATCGAGATTTAAGGTAGTACCTCGCGCTGGCGAGCTTGTGGCACTCGTACATGTGAACCACATCGTGCCAGGTGAGACCTAAGCCCATCTACTCGTTCAAGGCATCTACGCAGCCCAAGACCCTAAATAGGTTGGGGGCGCACTAGTAAGGTGTCAACCTATGGTTAATCAAATAGTCTCGGGTAACCCTACGCATGGGAAGCGTCATTCCTCCCTCTATAAAGGCGATCATGGGGATGACGACTTGACCCACTTCTCTATCGGTCAATACCCAGTCCGGAGAACAATACTCTAAGACCACCCCTTGTGGGATACGGTACCTAGCCCTAAAAGCCTCCATAGCGGCTGGTGTATCTACTAAACGCTTGAATCTACGCATCAAGATGAACTAAAGGGCCGAGGAGGAAGGCCGAGATGAGAATAGGGTAATACAAAGGAATGAGAACTTACGGGTGTTCGTACGATAATCTCTGAAAATTTCAGAGATCTTTTCAAAGAAAAGCTTCTTCTAGGAAACGACTACGGAAACTCAGGAATTTGGTGCGTTTTATGAAGACTAGGCGCTGGAGTTCTCTGAAGTTCTTAGATATTCGTAAAAAAGAAAGGCAAGAGGGGGTTCCTTCAAGGCTTTATATAGTAGGAGAAGATGGAAAGGATGGCTCCCGCTCAAAATACTAGGAGGAACGCCAGCCGTTGGATCTACGCCTCGCCGTTGGATGTAGGGGACACAAAGCCGCCTAGAGCAATTAACAGCTCCTCGTAATCTACGACGCATCGGAAGTAACCACTACCACACGTGCAAACCAAAGATTGGTTGTCCTATCTCTTAAAAAATCAAAACCCCGCTTTTCTCCTCAGATGGAAGGGAAAAAATTGGAGTTTTGAGGGGCTATTGTAGGGACTAAGGCCCAAAATTATATACTGGGCCTTGGGCCTTGTCTGAGGACACTACAAGTCCGAGGAGGAGGACAAAACTTAAGTGATCCAAATTGTAAATCTCAACAGTGGAGAGGCGTAGGGACGATTATCTGAGAAGGAACTCCTTCTCGGACACGACGAACGAAGATCACGTGTGAGCTCTAGCAATTGAAATGCACCTCCTGCACGTGTGAGAGGAAAGAAAACTCAAAATATCCAAGGAAAAGCTGCCACCTCCGCATTAAATGCACTGCAACTACTTTTCTAGCCACATTAATATGGAGAGGACTCCTGAACAGTGCTGCCTTGGTTGCCGCAACTCACAGAAAGTTGAAAGGGGTGTCTGATGGGATAGGTACTCAAGTAAGGATCCAGATGATCAACAAGTGTAAGGTCCAAATGATCAAGAAGGAGCTATATAATGTGGAAGAGTCCCACAATAGCGGGGAGGGGGGGGGGGGAGAAAGAAAAAGAAAGAGAGTGAGAATAAGAACACTGTAGCATGCTAAACAACCATAATATCGTGATCTATATATGGGAAATTCTGGTCTCCTCGGACCGAACGCTTCTTCTTTGCAATAATGAGTTTTATTGGTATTTGATTGATCTTTAACTCCAAGCTAGCCGTTACTTAACTCAACAAAATTCATTGTATTGGGCTTTTTGGACTAGGATTCCATACAGTTCGAGCCTGGGCTCCAAACTTCATCCCTACATAAATATTGCCACATTTTTTTTATTAAGTGATTGCTTCCTTATTAACAACGTAATAGATAAATTTCTTTATTACTTTTGTCTTGTGTTTAAGAGTTGATAGTGGTACATCTGTTTATGATGCTTACACAGTAAAATTTATAGTATTTCTAACATCGGTCTTACTAAAACAAGTGGCTTTTTATTTTTTGTTAAGATAATATACTTTAGGTAGTTAAGAGCCTTATAACTCAATTAACACATCCTAGTGTTTTTAATGAAGATGTCTAAGGTACGTTTAAATCCCTGATCTCTCCATTGTAACTAAAAAAAAAATTATTTTAGGTAAAACTCTATTATCTAAGTTTCAAAAATTTTAAAAACTCTACCATAATTTTTTATTTTGATATAATAAAAGTTACATCTCACCTACCATACTTACATCAAGTGGTTTAACACATGTGTTATACCTTGTAAAATAATGTTCTATGCTCATATGACTTATTGATTGTTAAAATAGTTAATTTATTTTAGATGAAACTCTATTATCGTTTGGCAACATATTGAAATGATAGTATTTCCATTAAGGCATCATATTGAGCAGAACACTTAAATGTTGAAGATGAACATATTTTAAGTTGACAATAAGTGGCGACTCCATTATAAAACCCTCATTCGAGCAAAATGGTACCTATGTAAATATTGAATGACTAAATTGATTAGGTTCTAGTAATCATTGATATTAAAGTATCAATATTATTAATAGAAAATTCTGTCAGGAATGGATTTTTTAATTTCAAATACAATAGAGATGTTTTATTCAAAAATATTCGTGCAAATGCTAATATGAACATTCGTACTTATAGTATAATCAAAATTAACCAAATAATATCCTTCATATCATATATGGAACTACTAAAAATCGTTAACTGACTAAAAAGGTCAATCTCTTTCGTGCTTGTCCTTCAAAATAAGAGAAAATGTTCAGCCCCTTTATCTAAAGAAGAGATTGAAGAAGCGGTGTTCAATGTTCAATCTAGGGAAGATCTTACTAATAATAAAATAAGAAATATGATGGTTTCTCGTTATTGATGCATATACAAGATCAACATTGAAAAATATCAGTCTGGCAATATTTCTAAAATCTTCGAATTGCGTTCCTACTCGACCAAGGATCGAGATTTCCCAAAAAAAATAGCAAAAAAATTCAAAAACTTAAAAAACATCTTTCCGGAAATATTTCTATCCAAACCGGACTGAGATAGGCCGAGAAAAAGAGAAATTTTTTTTTTTCAAATTCCGTTGCTGCTCGACCCGAGATAGAAAATGTCAAAAAAAATAGCAAAAAAATTCAAAAACTTTAAAAACACCCTGCCGACATTATTTCTATCCAAACCGGGATTAGATTGACAGAGAAAGAGAGAAAAAAAATTTTCTATTCGAATTCCATTTCGGCCCGACCCAAGATAGAAATTTTCCAAAAAAAATTAAAAAAAACCGTTCCGACATTATTTCTATCCAAACCGGGCTGAGATAGGTAGAGAAAGTGAGAAAAAAAATTTCTTTCCAAATTCCATTCCTTCCTGACCAGTGATAGAGAATTCCCAAAAAAATAGCAAAAAAAATCAAAAATTTAAAAAACATCATTCCGACATTATTTCTTTCAAAACCAGGCTAAGATAGACCGAGAAAGAGTGAAAAGAAATTTTGTTCGTTCGATCAGATGTTCATATTATCAAATTAGAAATGATGTTGTAGGTGACAATATGCTATTGATTACCTCAATATTAATAATTATCATTATACTAACTCAAATACAATGATCGATGGTAACTTAAGTTTAGTGTTAGATTGATTATTATGAATCTATAAATTAATGAATAATTGGGATATTCATTACAATACCATTATTATCAATGATTATAATACCATTTTTGAGTAGTATTATAAAAAATCGTACTCATGTTCATTCTGACAAATTTATTAATAAAATCACATAAACAGCCTATTTGATATTAATTCTTATGAACATGATCAATTTAAGCTGGATAATGTTGCAATCATAATAATTAATTGTGTTTGGTTATTAATAGATTATGTTACATCTATTAATATTAACACACATGAATATAATAATTTTATAACTAATGTTTGTTGATGATATTCAAAAATGATGTAAATTGCTATTATATGTCATTAATCTATTCCAAGTCACCACAATATAAATTTAGTTGACTAAGAAGGTCCAAAAGCGAGAAATTATACAGTCCTTATAATGGACCACGTTCCTTATCTACTATTCCACTAAAAGATTCCTACCTATTTAAAATTGTTGAATTAGTAATTAATTTATGTTTAATTTTTTTTTTCGATTTTACAATTTTAAATAAGTAGGAGTTTTTTAGTTGAATGATGGACAAATGACGTGGTCTACCATGAAGATATTATAATTTCTTCACAAAATCTAACCTCGGACATTAATATAGCCAACTTCAAATTTTGAAATGTTCTAATCTTGAGTTCCCATCCAGCCCTATCGAGTGAATGTAAGAAACATAATCTTTTACGGTTGTGTCCCTGTAGATTGGGGGTTTGCTTTTGATAACAACTCCATACAACCTATGGGTGCTCCCTTGCTTGTTATGTGTTCTAAAAAAACAAGCTACAGAGATTCTTGGACCTACATTCCTTGCCAGTACCCTATGAAATACGCTTTTGAATTTATCATTGGAGATTAGCTGCACCAAATTAAACACACATTAAAGTTAAAGAAGATTTTTCCCATTTTATTATTATTATTATTTATGTAAATAAAAATTATAATAAGTATGATTTGTGAAGCATGAAAATTACTTACCTGCGTCATGTCTCCCAGGTTCACTACCAGTGATCCAGGAATGGGGATAACATCGACCCATTGATTTTGATAGGGGACTTGAAGGCCACCTATTTGGTCTTGCAAAAGAATAGTGAGAAATGTAGCATCACTGTGTTTGGTAAGGCCCAATGTCAAATCTGGTTCAGGGCATGCTGGATAGTAATGGCCCAAAACATAAAGTCCCTCAACACAGCCCATGTCTTTGAGGTGGTTGGGTTTGAAACCCAGAGCTTCTGACAGCAACTCGGATATTGTTAGCCCTAATTTCATTACCTTGTTCGAGTAATCAATCATTATATCTCTGAAATTTGATCAAAAATATAAATACGATTTTCAACTACCTGAGAAATAATAACAATACAAACTAGAACGATTTATTTATTATTATTATTTTTTTATGGGGGATGCAGATGTATGCAAAGGGCTTCAGATTGTAGTGAGGAGAAGAACTGTTTGAGACTAAAAATAAACTTCTCCCTCCATGGCCAAGAAGTTAGGAACTTTGATGGACTACACTGAAGATACATTTGATCAAAATCCACAAATATATAAATATATATATATATTTCGTCCTTTTATTTTTTCCTGCCCGTTAGCCCAAAGAGGAGAGGGGGTGAGGGTGGATTTCCTACCCCTTAAAATATTTCATTTTACTAACTTACACTTTTTGACTTTTAGAGTTTGTGATTATTTTTTTTGTTGATCCTTTATGTTTCAGAATTTTATTTTGACAATTCATATTTGGTTCCCTTCTCATGAGTCATGTCATTCATTTCCATTAAAATAATGTGACTGTTACGTACCTTCATAACCATTTTATGAAATATTAGGGGCTGTTTGGCTAAGG
Organism: Quercus tomentella; assembly: GCA_028535165.1. NCBI lineage: Eukaryota > Viridiplantae > Streptophyta > Magnoliopsida > Fagales > Fagaceae > Quercus > Quercus tomentella. The sequence continues at coordinate 28,055,848 of JAPQVY010000012.1, read as the reverse complement.
AAATCTCATCACTCAATTTCCATCACTCATCACTCATCACTCATCACTCAATTTTCCACACCCGTTTGGCATCATCACCCAATTTCCATCACTCAATATTTTTCACACTATTTGTGGGCCCCATACCTGTCAGCCGGTGCAGCTTTTTTTTTTTTTTTTTTTTTTTTTCCTTCCAATACCCAAACTCACCGAAGCTAAAAAAAAAAAAAAAAAAAAAAACCAAACCAGAACTGAAGACCGAACAAGTGAAAAAAAAAAAAAAAAAAAAAGGTGTTCAAAAGTTGCGACTGTGGGTCCCTTATGTGTGTTTAATTATAATATTGCCATTGAGTTATGAGTTATGGAAACTGAAAACAGCCTTTAGTTGTTTTTAGTTTCCATAACTCATAACTCAAAAATCAGAGAATTGAGTGATGGAAACAGAGTTATGGAAACAAAGTTATCGTTTGCCAAACAACCTTTTTGCTATGGGTCCCACCATTTTTGAGTTATGAGTTATGGAAACTGAGAATTGAGTTATGAGAATTGGCAATCCAAACAGCCCCTTAGCTTCATATTGCTATGGGATGTAAGAACTTCATTGTTATAGGCAGACAAGAATATTATACAAAGTTAGATTATTAAGAAAAATGAATGATATGACCAATATAAAACTAAAATCAAACATGAAAGACTAAAATAAAAATTTTAAAACGTAAAATATAAAAAGAATCACAAACTTTAATGAATTTACATTGATCATAGGAAAATTACTTAGATCAAAGGCACAAATCATATTGATTTGTTCGTTTAAGTAAATCAATAATTGGTGGAATAATGCTAAATTCTATTGTAACTCACAATAATGATTTTTTGCATTATTAATATCCCAAACTAATTTGAAGACAACCAATATCATTATTCAAAAATTAAAAAAATAATATAATTATTATTTAGAAAATTTTTGAGGAATGAAGCAGAAATTAGCAAACATCGAATATTAAAACATCTGATAGGCTGAGAAACTATTAATATTGAATTATTCGCTGGAGTGATTATGATAGGCGGAGAAAGAGAAAAAAAAATTTGTTATTATAGGCTATTATGAAAAAGACCCGACCATGAATTCCTATTAAAGTGTTAGTCAAACATTAACTCAAGCATTGAAAAGAAATAAACTCCTGATTCTCTCTCTCGGATCACAAGGTTTGTTATCACCCAATAAAGATGTAAACCACAATAAGCCCATGAGCATCACTTAAAGTATTCTGGGGTGCCCTGGACTTAGCTTTATTTGATCAAACATTAGAACATTTTCTTGAAGTTAAACTTGTTAGAATTGATAGATTCAAAATATGTCTTAATACTACTACGAATTCAAATGGTTACAATCCACTCTGATTACCAATTAAAAATATGTGTAAACTTTGTTTTTCTCTTGTGTAAGCAACTTTGTACTTTCATGGCATATGATTATGTTCAAACAAAGAATAGTCAAAATGAAAATTACTTAAAAAAAATAAAATAAATAATATCTCATACAAATTTGAGAAAGTAAAAATGCATATTTGATTAAAACATGTCTTGGAAAAACAAATTCCATTACAGAAATCATAATTACATTACAAAATGAAGATTCACTGTTTCACTTTTATCTGAAGCTTGTCCTTGGAAGTCTTGTTAGCGGGTTTATCCGCTTCAGTAGGAATCGTTTTTTCCTTCCCTTTGGAGGCTCCCTCGGCAGGCATGGTAATTGAAGCTAAGGCCTGTTCAAAACCTTGGGAAGCTGCCCCATCTTGTGGAACCTCTGCGGCCTTGTCCGAGGATGTTTCCTTTGAAACTTTAGGTTCCTTTGACTGCTCCTGCTGATTGGGAGGAAGAGATTCCTGAGGCTGTGCTTCCTCGACTGGGTCAGTAACTGTAGAGGCCACCTCACCTTGAGTGGAAGGAAGGTCCGAGGCTCTTATGGCTGGTGGGAAGTAGACGTTTTCTGGCCTTCTTAGCTCAGAAGAAGCCTCAACCCCGGCTCGGTTGAGGGCTTCCTCCCAAGTCTAAGCACAGTAGGTTCGACAAACGCCAGGGACCTCTGCTCGGAAGGTATCCTTGGTCTCGGCTACGCTGACGTTGTAACCATGCTGTTCAGCTTCGTCCCTAGCCTTCTCGACCTCTATTTTTGCCTTCTATTTTACAATGATCACGAAATTTAGTTTGTTATGATAAACAGCCTAGGGTATGAATATAATGATTGCAACATTATTCATGGATAGAAAGTTTAAAACCTTTGTATAATTGATCCTTTTTCGCATGTTTATATTCATGTGGTTCGCCTATGTTTGAGTTTTGATCTAAATTTTCAAATTAATATCAGATTGATATTATGAATTAGTTAATGGCGCTAGTCCTTATGCTTGGATACTAGTATATGTCCAATATATTATAGTATAATCATTAATATAGTATTCATTACCAAATTTGATATCTACTAATAAATTATAAATATATTAACTAAATTAGGTAATATTGTGGGACTTTTTTGGGGTGGCTCAATTGATTATCACCAGCAAACATAATTGCTTAGGGAACTTTTTGTTTGATAATAAAATCACAATTCGGCACTAATAATTAACAGCTGCTGTGTTTGTACACCACAGGGTTTTGTGACCAAGAAACTTCGTGATCTTCATCGTGTGATGAACTAAAGAACTTTGCAGCCAACATCTTTCTCAAGTTGGTGAGTAAGCCATGTACTGGGATCTGCGCATCGTTTGGTTAGTCATGTACTAGGAGCTGTGCATTAAAAAGAGAGATTGTCACTACAGAACAAGTCCAATTGGGTATTGGGTAAGAGTTCAACTGTAGGTTGGTATAAGGTACTAGGATTCCTTTACTTGTAACCGCTTATTGTGATAATAGTGAATTCTCGGGAGTGATGACCTTAAAATCACCTGGTGGGGTTTTTGCCCGTAGGTTTTACCCATTCGTAAACAAATCACCATATCAATTTTATTTATGCTGCATTTAGTTAATTGGTGATTTGTTTGTATTACCACACGTTTTGCATGTTAATTAAATTTATTAATTAACTTGGCTAATTAATTTGTTAATACATCACAAGGGGTCAATACATTCTTGGCCTATCAAGTGGTATTAGAGCGAGCATACTCTAATTAGGTTTTAATCTTTGCTATGTGATCCATTGACCCCTGTTTGTCATGGATAGAGGACAGTCTCTTATTATACCTCCATTATTTGATGGCACTAACTATGCATACTGGAAAGTACGCATGAGAGCTTTCTATGCCTTGACTGCGTGCCATGGGGGCTGCTGCCTTGGCCTTCGCTACTGCATGGCCTAGCCTTGGCTGCGTGCCATGGGGGGCTGCCTTGGCCTTGGCTGCATGCCTTGTGGCCTTGGCTGGGGGGCTGCTGCCTTGGCCTTGGCTGCTGCATGCCCATGGGAGGCTGCCTTGGCCTTCGCTACCTTGCCCACAAATTTTGAGTGATTTCCCAAAAAATGAGGGTTTTTTGGAAAAGGAGGTTATTTGCCCCAAAGAGGCAAGCGTTGGGCATGGCAGGGTGCCCAGGGGCATGCCCGTATGCACACCACGCCGCATCGCCTCGCATCGTCCCGCACTTCGGCAAAATTGGCTCGTGCCTTTTCCCCTTTTTGTGTTCCTAAATTTAGTCCATGATTTTAGAGGACGTTTCCAACAAGCGGTTCGGCATTCCGAGCATTTTTGAATTTTTTTTATGATTTTTCCTATTTTCTGGCTTCCGAAAATCATAAAAAATAAAATATGTTGAATCTGGCCACCAAATTTTGACAGGTTGAACGTTGGATTTTTCTTAACATGTGTGCAAAAAATCAGGGCAAGACTTAGGGGGGGAAGAGTTGGAGGTTTCCGAAGAGGCTATCTAGGCTTAGCAGCAGCAGCCCCCCCTAAGTACTGCCATGGCCTTGTAGGGGTCCCAAGGGCATGCCACGGCCTTGGCATCCCACCCACGGGGCATGCCACGCCCTCGCCGCGCTGCCACTGCCCCTCAAGCAACGTGCATGCTAGGGCCTTGCTGCCTGCACCCAGGGGCATGCCAGCGTGCCCACGCAAGCATGCCATGGCCTTGGCTGCGTGCCTTGGCCTTCACTGCCTGCCCATGGGGGCTGCCATGGCCTTGGCCTTGGCTGCATGCACGCAAGCATGCCTTGGCCTTGGCTGCTGCCTGCCCTGGCCTTGGCTGCATGCCTTGGTCTTGGCTGCATGCCTTGGCCTTGGATGCATGCCTTGGCCTTGGCCTTGGCTGCTGCTTGTCCACATATTTGGAGTGATTTCCTAAAAATGAGGGTTTTTTGGAAAATGAGGTTATTTCCCCCAAGGAGGCAGGCAGTGGGCATCCCAGGGGAATGCCCGCGTGCACGCTGTGCCGCATCGCCCCGCATCATCCCGCACTCCGGAGAAATTGGCTCGTGCCTTTTTCCATTTTTGTGTCCCTAAATTCATTCCATGATTTTAGAGGAGGATTCCGGCAAGCGGTTCGGCGTTACGAGCGTTTTTGAATTTTTTATGATTTTTCCTATTTTTCGACTTCAGAAAATCATAAAAAATAAAATATGTTGAATCTGGCATCCAAATTTTGATAGGTTGAAGGTTGGATTTTTCTTAGCATGTTTGCAAAAAATCAGGGCAAGACTCTGAGAATTGCTCCAAAAATGACCCATTATTCCTCCTCAACAAATCAATGTTTCCTCGTGCCAGAGCAGATTTTTTCCTAAGGGCTCTTTAGGGGGGGAAGAGTAGGAGGTGTCCAAAGAGGCTATCTGGGCTTGGCTGCAGCAACCCCCCCCCCCCCCCAAGTGCTGCCATGGCCTTGTAGGGGTCCCAAGGGCATGCCACGGCCTTGGCATCCCACCCACGGGGCGTGCCCATGGGATGCTGCCTCGGCCTTGGCTGCGGCATGCCCATGCCTTGGCTGCTGCATGCCCATGCCTTGGCTGATGTGTGCCCATGGGGGGCTGCCTTGGCCTTGGCTGCTGCATGCCCTGGCCATGGCTACGTGCCCATGGGGGGCTACCTTGGCCTTGACTATTGCATGCCCTAGCCTTGGCTGCCTACCCATGGGGGCTGCCTTGGCCTTCGCTGCTGCATGCCCTGGGCAAGCAGTGGGCATCCCAAGGGCATGCCAGCATGCACGCCGCGCCACATCGCCCCGCATCGTCCTGCACTCTAGCAAAATCGGCTCGTGCCTTTTTCCATTTTTATGTCCCTAAATTCATTCCATGATTTTAGAGGAGGATTCCAGCAAGCGGTTCGGCGTTCCGAACGTTTTTGAATGTTT
>JAPQVY010000012.1:27945538-28045538 GCA_028535165.1 Quercus tomentella | reverse complement strand
CCCCTTTTCCAATGAAAAAAAGAAATCTGAGCTTATTGCCCAGTCTTTTACTTGTATTCTATTTCGTTTCAATAAAGTTTTCTATCGTTTTGAGTTCATTAAAAAAAAAAAAAAAAAACAATATATTGAAGTCTTTCAAGCAAAAATGAAAAACTCAAAAAAAAAAAAAATTATAATAAAACTACTACAGGCTGGACAGTGGCTTGATTTCTTCTCAGCACACTGCCTAATACAACACAATTTTCAACCTTTTATTATTTTTTATTACAGTATTATTTTTCCTTACCAGACATATATTATTTACTTCTCATTTTTAATTATTTTTTCTTGTTTATTCTTAACCACACACGTCTTCTGTCTTCTCGATTTTCACACTTCATACTTTTAAATTTTACCACATCTTTATATACACTTTTACATCTACGTTTTGCCTTCCTCCTTGTTCGTTTGTGTCTTCTACCAATACCAATGTGGCATTGCCTCTTCTCAAGTTTTGAGTTTCAAATTTCTCAATTTGATTTTTTTTTTTAGCTGTACGGTACCTTTGTTCATTTCATTTCTTTTCATTTTTTTTCCTTTTGAGGTTTTTTGGTTTACAGAATGCAAATTTGTTCTAGTTTTAAGAACAATTTTTTTTTTTTTTAAGCACAAATTTCATGCTGGCTGAATCTTGAATTTCGGCTGGTATTTACCGAAACACCCAAAATAGATCGGAATGACCCAAAATTTTTTCCAAAGTGGAATAGGGTGGGTTACTGTTCCGGTTTGTTTACCAGCACGGTATTTTCTGGCCGGAATGGAATGAGATTAATAACATTGAATCAAACCTAATTATCTAAAGGCTAAAAAAAATAAGATTGTGTAATTTATGGTTCCTATGGAACACCCTGAACAAAATTTCTGGAGTCGCCACTGCCTGTGCGAAGAGTTGTTGGATAAGTTGGGCCTTCCTGGCTTGTGTAGCTCCTTTTTCACTGCCAACATCACAACATGGAAATTGCAAGTCAGATGACAGAACTTCTCTATATCACTTGCCTAGAAAACTTGTATTTCCCAATTAGAGTATGGGCGTTATGGCTGCACAGAAACACAAGTGATGTTCCAATTCCAAAGGCAAAACATTAATCTTCATTGTGATATTCTACAGAGGGCGGTAGAGTTTGCCCCTTATGTGCAGACACTAGGATTGGCAAGACATTACTAGGAGAGTGAGATGTTAAAAGCCTCATATGGGGTGGTTCAACTTGAATTCATATGGGGTCAATCTGTGGGTAATCTAGGCTTGGCAGGTGGTGAAGATTTGATCACAGATGCAGTAGGGTTTGAAGTTTTTTGAGAAACAGGCAACGGAGCTTTGGTCTTTGAGGAATGGACCATTAATCTACTAAAGCTATTTTTTAAAATAATGGTTAGAAATTTTCTTAATCTACACCCCTGCCCTTGGAGTCTTGAACTTGAGATCCCTTTCTCACCAAGTACCTAGTATGGCTGTGTAGATACCTACCCGACCCATGCGGGTCCATTAGGTGAGCGGTTTGGGTTGGATAGGTTAAATCCCCAAATTAGCGGATTGGGTCAGGTAATGGATTGAGAAATTACCAACCCACCATAGTTGAGCATGTTGTTTGTCTTTTTGTTTTGGGTCCCATATATTCTTGTACGTCTATGAAATGGTGTACCTTTACTGAGTCAAGAGAGATTAAAAAATTCCCTTACAAATATATTAAAAATTAACTAGAATCTCACAAATTCCATTACAGTATAATCTCACGTTCATACTTGACCCGGGCTAGAAAATTCCAAAAAAAATTCAAAAAACTGAAAAACATCATTCCGGTATTAAATCTATCCAAATCGGGTTGATATAGGCCGAGAAAGAGAAAAAAAAAAAAAAAATAGTCCCGAATTCCGTTCCTAACTGACCTGGTGTAGAAAATTCCCAAAAAAATAGCAAAAAATTTCAAAAAATTTTAATATGATTACGGCATTATTTCTATCCAAACCGGGTTGATATAGGCCGAGAAAGAGAAAAAAAAAAAAAAATTAAGTCCCGAATTCCATTCCTATCAGACCCGGGCAAGAAAATTCCAAAAAAATAAGAAAAAAAATTCAAAAAATAAAAAAATATCATTCCGGCATTATTTCTATCCAAAACAGGGGTCGAGAAAGGGAGAAAAAAATTTTCGTCCTGACTTCTTTTCCTACCCGACCCGGGCTAGAAAATACCAAAAAAATTCAAAAAATTGAAAAATATGATTCCGGCATTATTTCTACCCAAACCGGGTTGATATAGGCTGAGAGAGAGAGAAAAAAAAAAAAAAAATTAAGTCCCGAATTCCATTCCTGCTAGACCCGGGCAAGAAAATTTACAAAAAAGTAGCAAAAAAATTCATTCCGGTATTAATTATATCCAAACCAGGTTGATATAGGCCGAAAAAAGAGAAAAAAAAAAAATTTAGTCCTGAATTTCGTTCCTGCTTGACCTGGGCTAGAAATTTCCCGAAAAAATAGCAAAAAAAATTCAAAAAAATAAAAATTATCATTCCGGCATTATTTCTATCCAAACTGGAGTTAATATAGGTCGAGAAAGAGAGAAAAATTTTAGTCCCGAATGATGTTCCTAGCTGACCTGCGCTAGAAAATTCCAAAAAAAATAGAAAAAAAATATCAAAAATTAAAAACATCATTCCGGGCTTATTTCTATCCAAACCGGGTTGATATAGGCTGAGAAAGAGGGAAAAAAAATTTGGTTCCGAATTCTGTTCCTACCCTACCCGAGCTACAAAATTTCAAAAAAAATAGCAAAAAAATTCAAAAAATTCAAAATTATCATTCCGGCATTATTTCCCTATCCAAACCAGGGTTGATATAGGCCGAGAAAGAGAGAGAAAAATTTTAATCCCGAATTCCGTTCACACCCGACCCGAGCTAGGAAATTAAAAAATAAAATAAAAAAATTCGAAAAATTCAAAAATATCATTCCGGCATTATTTCTATCCAAACCACATATAGGCTGAGAAAGAGAAAAAAAAAATTTGTTCCGAATTTCGTTCCTACTCAACCCGGGCTAGAAAATTCCAAAAAACATAGCAAAAAAATTCAAAAATTTGAAAAATATGTTTTCGGCATTATTTCTATCCAAATCAGGCTGATATAGGCCGAGAAAGAGAAAAAAAAATTAAGTCCCGAATTCCCTTCCTACCAGACCCGGGCAAGAAAATTCCAAAAATAATAGCAACAAAATTCAAAAAATTAAAAAATATCATTCCGGCATTATTTCTATCCAAACTGGGTTGGTATAGGTCGAGAAAGGGAGAAAAAAATTTTTGTCCCGAATTCTTTTCCTACCCAACCCGGGCTAGAAAATACCAAAAAAAAAAAAGCAAAAATTAAAAAACATCATTCTGGACTTATTTCTATCCAAACCGGGTTGATATAAGCCGAGAAAGAGAAAAAAAAAAATTCAGTCCCGAATTTCGTTCCTACCTGACCCGGGAAAGAAAATTAAAAAAAAAATAGCAACAAAATTTTTAAAAATTAAAAAATATCATTCCCGCATTATTTCCATCCAAACTGCGATGATATTGGCCGAGAAAGAGAAAAAAAAAATTTAGTCCCGAATTCCGTTCCTACCTGACCCAGGAAAGAAAATTCCAAAAAAAATGGAAAAAAAAATTCAAAAATATCATTCCGGCATAATTTCGATCCAAACCGCGTTGATATAGGGCGTGCAAGAGAAAAAAAAAAAAAATTAGTCCTGAATTCCTTTCCTACCCGACCCGGGCTATAAAACTACCAAAAAAATGGAAAAAAATTCAAAAAATTAAAAAACATCATTCCGGCATTATTTCTATCCAAACCGGGTTGATATAGGCCGAGAAAGAGAAAAAAAAAAAAAATTTCTTCCTGAACTCCGTTCCTAACCGACCCGGGTTAGAAAATTCCAAAAAAAATAGCAAGAAAATTCAAAAAATTAAAAAACAACATTCCGGTATTAATTCTATCCAAACCGGGTTGATATAGGCCGAGAAAGAGAAAAAAAAAAATTTTAGTCCCGAATTCCGTTCCTACCTGACTTGGGCTAGAAAATTCCCAAAAAAATTCAAAAAATTAAAAAATTAAAGCCGGGGTTGATATAGGCCGAGAAAGAGAGAGAAAAATTTTACAACCAAATTCCGTTCCTACCCGACCCAAGAAAGAAAATTCCAAAAAAAAAATAGCAAAAAAATTCAAAAACATCATTCCAGTATTAATTCTATCCAAACCGAGTTGATATAGGCCGAAAAGAGAGAAAAAAAAATTTTAGTCCCGAATTCCGTTCCTACCCTACTCGGGCGAGAAAATTCCCAAAAAAATTGCAAAAAAAATTCAAAAAATTAAAAATTAACATTCCGGCATTATTTCTATCCAAACCGGGGTTGATATAGGCCGAGAAAGAGAGAAAAATTTTAGTCCCGAATTCCGTTCCTAGCCGATGCACGCAAGAAAATTCCGAAAAAAAATTCTAAAAATTAAAAAATATCATTTCGGCATTATTTCTATCTAAACCGCGTTGATATACGCTGTGAAAGAGAAAAAAAAAATTTAGTCCCGAATTCCGTTCCTACCTGACCTGCGCTAGAAAATTCCAAAAAAAATAGAAAATAAATTAAAAAAATATCATTCCAGCGTTATTTCTATCCAAACCGGGTTCATATAGGCTGAGAAAGAGAGAAAAATTTTAGTTCCGAATTTCGTTCCTACCAGACACGGGCTAGAAAATTCCCAAAAAAAGAGCAAAAATATTTAAAAAATTAAAAAAAATCATTCCGGCATTATTTGTATCCAAACAGGGGTTGATATAGGCCGAGAAAGAGAGAGAAAAGTTTTTGTCCCGAATTCCGTTCCAACCCGATCCACGCCAGAAAATTCAAAAAACAATAGAAAAAAAAAAAAAAAAATCATTCCGACATTATTTCTATCCAAACCGGGTTGATATAGGCCGAGAAAGAGAGAAAAATTTTAGTTCCGAATTCCGTTCCTACCCAACCCAGGCTCGAAAATTCCCAAAAAAATAGCAAAAAAATTAAAAAAAATTAAAAAAATATCATTCCGGTGTTATTTCTATCCAAACTTTGTTCATATAGACCGAGAAAGAGAGAGAAAAATTTTAGTCCCGAATTCCGTTCCTACCCGACCCGGGACAGAAAATACCAAAAAAAATAGCAAAAAAATTTCAAAAATTAAAAAACATCATTCCGGATTTATTTCTATCCAAACCTGTTTGATATAGGCTGACAAAGTGAAAAAAAAAAAAAATAGTCCCGAATTCCGTACCTACCCGACACAAGCTAGAAAATTAAAAAAAAAAAATAGCAGAAAATAAAAAAAATATCATTCTGGCATTATTTCTGTCCAAACCGGGTTGATATAGTCTGAGAAAGAAAAAAAAAAAAATTTAGTCCCGAATTCCGTTCCCACACAACCCGGGCTAGAAAATTCCCAAAAAAGTAGCAAAAAAATTTAAAAAATTTAAAAAAATAACCGGTATTAATTCTTTCCAAACCGGGTTGATATAGGCCGAGAAAAAGAAAAAAAAATTTTAGTCCCGAATTCCGTTCCTACCCGACCCGGGCTAGAAAATTCCAAAAAAATAACAAAAAAATTCAAAAAATTAAAAAAACGTCATTCCGGTATTAACTCTATCCAAACCGGGTTCATATATGCCGAGAAAGTGATAAAAATATTTTAGTCCTGAATTCCGTTCCTTCCTGACCTGGGCTAGAAAATTCTAAAAAAATAGCAAAAAAAATTAAAAAAAATTAAAAATATCGTTCCGGCATTATTTCTACCCAAACCGGATTGATATAGACCGAGAAAGACAGAAAAAAATTTTAGTCCCGAATTCTATTCCTACCCGACCCACGCTAGAAAATTCCGAATAAAAATAGAAAAAATACTCAAAAAACTAAAAAATATCATTCCGTCATTTTTCTATCCAAACCGCATTGATATAGGCCGAGAAAGAGTGAAAAAAATTTTAGTCCTGAATTCCATTCCTACCCGACCCGGGCCAGAAAATACCAAAAAAAATAGCGAAAAAATTCAAAAAATGAACAAACATCATTCCAGTATTAATTCTATCCAAACCGGGTTGATATAAGGCGAGAAAGAGAAAAAAAAAAAATTTCAGTCCCGAATTTCGTTTCTACCTGACCTGGGATAGAAAATTCCCAAAAAAATTAAAAAAATCGCCCCGGCGTTATTTCTATCCAAACCGGGTTGATATAGGCCGAGAAATAGAGAAAAAGTTTCGTCCCGAATTCCATTCCTTCCAGATCTACGCTAGAAAATTCCAAGAAAAATAAAAAAAAATTCAAAAAATTAAAAATATCATTCCGGCTTTATTTCTGCCCAAACCGCGTTCATATAGGCCGAGAACGAGTGAATAAAATTTTAGACCCGAATTCCGTTCCTACCAGACCCGGGCTAGAAAATTCCCAAAAAAATAGCAAAAAAATTAAAAACATTAAGAATTATCATTCCGGCATTAATTCTATCCAAACCGGGGTTGATATGGGCCGAGGAAGAAAGGGAAAAATTTTAGTCCCGAATTCCGTTCCTAGTCGACCCGCGCCAGAAAATTCCTAAAAAATAGAAAAAAAATTCAAAAAATTTGAAAAATATCATTCCGGCATTATTTCTATCCAAACCGGGTTGATATAGGCCGGGAAAGAGAAAAAAAAATTTTATTCCCGAATTCCGTTCCTACCCGACCTGAGCTTGAAAATTCCTAAAAATATAGAAAAAAATTCAAAAAATTAAAAAATATCTTTCTGGCATTATATCTATCCAAATCGAGTTAAGATAGATCGAGAAAGGGAGAAAAAAATTATCGTCCGAATTCCATTCCTACCCGACCCGGGCCAAAAACTACCAAAAAAAATATCAAAAATGAAAAAACATCATTTCGGACTTATTTGAATCCAAACAGGGGTTGATATAGGCCGAGAAAGAGAGAGAAAAGTTTTAGTCCCGAATTCCGTTCCAACCCAACCTGCGCCAGAAAATTCCAAAAACAATAGAAAAAAAATTAAAAAATATCATTCCGACATTATTTCTATGCAAAACGGGTTGATATAGGCCGAGAAAGAGAAAAAAAAATTTATATCACAAAATCCGTTCCTTCCCGAGCCGGGCTAGAAAATTCCAGTAAAATAGCAAAAAAATTAAAAAAACAAGACCGGTATTAATTCTATCAAAAACGGGTTGATAGAGGCCGAGCAAGAGAAAAAAAAAAAATTAGTCCCGAATTCCGTTCCTACCTAACCTGAGCTAGAAAATTCTAAAAAAAATAGCAGAAAAATTAAAAAAAAAAAAAAAAAACGTTCCGGCATTATTTCTATCCAAACCGTGTCAATATTGGCCGAGAAAGAGAAAAAAATTTGAGTCTAGAATTTCGTTCCGACCCGACCAGACCCAGAAAATTCCAAAAAAAACAGTAAAAAAATTCAAAAAATAAAAAAACATAACCGGTATTAATTCTATCCAAACCGAGAAAGAGAGAAAACAATTTTTTTCCCGAATTCCGTTCCTACCTTACCTGAGCTAGAAAATTCCCAAAAAAATAGCAAAAAAATTCAAAAAATTAAAAATATCATTTCGGCAATATTTCTACCCATACCGCGTTGATATAGGCCGAGAAAAAGAAAAAAAAAATTACTCCCGAATTCCGTTCCTACCCAACCTGAGCTAGAAAATTCCGAAAAAAATTTCAAAACAATTCAAAAAATTAAAAAATATCATTCCGGCATTATTTCTATCCAAATTGGGTTGATATAGGCTGAGAAAGAGAGTGAAAAATTTTAGTCCCGAATTTCATTCCTACCCGACCCGCAGTAGAAAATTCACAAAACAATAGCAAAAAAATTCAAAAACTTCAAAATTATCATTCCGATATTATTACTATCCAAACCGGGTTGATATAGGGCGAGAAAGAGAGAGAAAAATTTTCGTCCCAAATTCCGTTCCTAACCAACCCGAGCTAGAAAATTGCCAAAAAAATAGGAAAACAATTAAAAAATATCATTCCGGCATTATTTCTATCGAAACCGGGATTGATATAGGTTGAGAAAGAGAGAGAGAAATTTTAGGCCCAAATTCCGTTCCTACCGAGGGCTAGAAAATTCCGAAAAAAAATAGCAAAAAAATTAAAAATATCATTCCGGCATTGCCAAGAAAGAGAAAAAAAATTTAGTCCCGAATTCCATTCTTACCAGACCAGAGCTAGAAAATTCCGAAAAAAATTCAAAACAATTCAAAAAATTTAAAAATATCGTTCCGGCGTTATGTTTATTCAAATCGGGTTGATATAAGCTGAGAAAGAGAGAGAGAAAAATTTTAGTCCCTAATTCCGTTCCAAACTGACCCGCGCTAGAAAATTCACAAAAAAAATAGAAAACAATTTAAAAAACATCATTCTGGCATTATATCTATCCAAATCGAGTTTAAATAGGTCGAGAAAGTGAGAAAAAAAATTTCGTCCCAAATTCCGTTCCAACCCTGTCCGTCGCTAGAAAATTCCAAAAAATATAGAAAAAAAATTCAAAAAATTAAAAAATATCATTCTGGAATTATTTCTATCCAAACCGGTTAGATATAAGAAAAAAAAATTTTAGTCCCAAATTCAGTTTCTACCCGACCCAGGCTAGAAAATGCCGAAAAAAATATCAAAAAAATTAAAAAATATCATTTCGGCATTATTTCTATACAAACCAGGGTTCGTATAGGCCGAGAAAGAGAGAGAAAAGTTTTAGTCCCAAATTCCGTTCCCACCCAACCCAAGGTAGAAAATTCCAAAAAAAAAAAATCAAAAAAAATCAAAAAAAAAAAAAAATCATTCCGGCATTATTTCAATCCAAACCAGGCTGATATTGACCAAGAATGAGATAGAAAAATTTTAGTCTCGAATTCCGATCCTACCTGACCCGCGCAAGAAAATTCAAAAAAAAATTCAAAATATTAAAAAATATCATTCCGGCATTATTTCTATCCAAACCGCATTGATATATGCCGAGAAAGAGAAAAAAGAAAAAAATTTGTCTCGAATTCCGTTCATACCCGACCAGGGAAAGAAAATTTAAAAAAAAATAGCAAAAAAATGGAAAAACATCATTCTGGTATGAATTCTATCAAAAGAGGGTTGATATAGGCCGAGAAAGAGGGCGAAAAATTTTATTCCCGAATTTCGTTCCGACCCGACCCGTGCGAGAAAATTCCCAAAAAAATAGCTAAAAAATCTTAAAAATTAAAAATTATCATTCCGGAATTATTTTTATCCAAACCGGGTTCATATAGGCTGAGAAAGAGAAAAAAAAAAAATTTAGTCCCGAATTCCGTTCCTACCCGACCAGGGCTAGAAAATTCCGAAAAAATAGCAAAAAAATTAAAAAAATTAAAAAATATCATTTCAGCATTATTTCTATCTAGACCTGGTTGATATAGGCCGAGAAAGAGAGAGAAAGATTTTAGTCCCGAATTCCGTTTCTACCTGACCCGCACTAGAAAATACCACAAAAAATAGCAAAAAAATTAATTCTATCCAAAACGGGTTGATATAGGCCAAGAAAGAGAGAAACAAATTTTAGTCCCGAATTCCGTTCCTACCCGGCACGGTCTAGAAAATTCCAAAAAAAATAGCAAAAAAAACTCAAGAAAGTAAAAATTAACATTCTGGCATTATTTCTATCCAAACTGGGTTGATATAGGCTGAGAAAGAGAGAGAAAAATTTTTGTCCCGAATTCCGTTCCTGCCCGACCCGTGCTAGAAAATAGAAAAAAAAATTCAAAAAATTAAAAAATATCACTCCAGCATTATTTCTATCCAAATCGGGTTAATATAGGCCGAGAAAGAGAAAAAAAAAAAATATAAGTCAAAAATTCCGTTCCTACCCGACCAGCGCTTGAAAATTCCAAAAAAAAAAAAAATATCAAAAATATCATTACAGCATTATATCTATCCAAACCGGGGTTGATATAAGCCGAGAAAGAGAGAAATATTTTAGTCAAGAATTCTATTCTTACCCAACCCGGGCTAGAAAATTCCCAAAAAAATAGTACAAAAATTAAAAAAAAAAAAAAAACATCATTCGGGCATTATTCCTATCCGAATAGAGTTGAGATAGGCTGTGAAAGGGAGAAAAAAATTTTCGTCCCGAATTCCGTTCCTACCGGAATCAGGCAATAAAATTCCAAAACAAATAGTAAAAAAATTCAAAAAATTAAAAAACATCATTCCGGAAATATTTCTATCATTCCTGAATTCCGATCCTAACTGACGGCTAGAAAATTCCTAAAAAAATAGCAAAACGTACAAAAAATTAAAAAATATCATTCCGGCATTATTTCTATCCAAACCGGTTGATGTTGGCCGAGAAAGAGAAAGAAAAATTTTAGTCCCGTATTCCGTTCCTAGGGACCCGGGCTAGAAAATTCTCAAAAAAAGTAGCAAAAAAATTCAAAAGATTAAAAAATATCATTCCGGCATTATTTATATCCAAACCGAGTTGAAAAAGGCCGAGAAAGAAAAAACAAATTTTAGTCCCGAATTTCGTTCCTACCCGACCCGGGCTAGAAAATTCCAAAAAAAATACCAAACAAATTTAAAAAACGTCATTCCGGTATTAATTCTATCCTCACCGGGTTGATATAGGCCAAGAACGAGCAAGAAAAATTTTTGTCCAGAATTCCATTCCTGCATGACCTGGGCTAGAAAATTCCCCAAAAAAATAGCAAAAAAATTCAAAAAATTAAAAATTATCATTCCGACATTGTTTCTATCCAAACCGATATAGGCCGAGAAAGAGAAAAAAAAATTGTAGTCCTGAATTCTGTTCCTACCCAACCCGGGCTAGAAAATTCCAAAAAAGATAGCAAAAAATTAAAAAAATTAAAACACCATTCTGGTATTATTTCTATCCAAATTGAGTTAAGATAGGTTGAGAAAGGGAGAAAAAAATTTTCTTCCCGAATTCCGTTCCTAATCGACCCTCGCAAGAAAATTCAACAAAAAATAGAAAAAAAAATTCAAAAAATTAAAAAATCTCATTCCAGCAATATTTCTGTCCAAACCGCGGTCGATATTGGCCGAGAAAGAGAAAAAAAAAATTTACTCCCGAATTCCGTTCCTGCCTAACCCGGGCTAGAAAATTCAAAGAAAGTAGCAAAAAAATTCAAAAAATTAAATTTCATCATTCCGGTATTAATTCAATCCAAATTGGGTTGATATAGGCCAAGAAAGAAAGAAAAAAAAATTTAGTCCCAACCGGCATTATTTCTATCCAAACCGGGGTTGATATAGGCCGAGAAAGAGAGAGAAAAATTTTAGTCTCGAATTCTGTTCCTACCCGACCCGCACCAGAAAATTACAAAAAAAAGAGAAAAAAAACTAAAAAATATCATTCCGGCTTTATTTTTATCCAAACCGGGTTCATATTGGCCAAGAAAGAGAAATAAAAATTTTAGTCCAAAATCTCGTTCTTACTCAATCCGTGCTAGAAAATTCCAAAAAAAATAGCAAAAAAATTTCAAAAAATTAAAAAATATCATTCCCGCACTATTTCTATCCAAAACCACGTTGATATAAGCCGACAAAGAAAAAAAAAATTTAGTCCCGAATTCCGTTCCTACTCGACCTGGGCAAGAAAGTTCCAAAAAAAATTCAAAAAATTAAAAAACATCATTCCGGTATTAATTAAATCCAAACCAGGTTGATATAGGCCGAGAAATAAAGTAAAAATTTTAGTCCCGAATTCTGTTCCAACCTAGCCTGGCCTAGAAAATTCCAAAAAAAATAGCAAAAAAATTCAAAAAATTGTTCCGGCGTTATTTCTAAACAAACCGGGTTGATATAGGCCTAGAAAGAGGAAAAAAAAATTTTAAAATATCATTCCGGCATTATTTCTATCCAAACCGGGTTGATATGGGCCGAGAAAGAGGGAGAAAAGTCTTAGTTCCAAATTCCGTTTCTACTCGACCTGTGCTAGAAAATTCCAAAAAAAATTGCAAAAAATTTCAAAATATTAAAAAATATCATTCCGGCATTATTTCTATCTTCAGTTTGGATAGAAATGATGCCGGAATGATATTTTTGAATATTTTTGCTATTTTTTTGAAAATTTTCTAGCCTGGGTCAGAAGGATGGATATAATGCCAGAATGATTTTTTTTAGATTTTTGAATTTTTTTTTTTTTTTTTTGGGAATTTTCTAGTGGGGGTCACATAGGAACGGAATTCGGAATTAAAATTTTTTTTTTCTCTTTCTCAAACTATATCAACCCGGTTTGGATAGAAATAATGCCGAATTGATATTTTTTAATTTTTTTGCTATTTTTTTCAGAATTTTCTAGCCCAGGTCGGGTAGGAACAGAACTCGGGACTAAAATTTTTTTTTTTCTTTCTCGGTCTATATCAACCAGGTTTGGATTGAAATAAATCTGGAATGATATTTTTTAATTTTTTTACTTTTTTTAGCGTTTTTTTGGGAATTTTCTAGCACGGGTCAGGTAGAAACGGAATTTGGGACTAAAATTTTATTCACAATATTATCAACACAAGGAAAGCAAAGGTGGCATCGCAATGCAACTTTTACAGGGTCAACGTGGCAATATGATTACTATGCATCTACATGTGCTTTGCAATGGAAATGCAATGAAGTTAACGCTCCTGTTCACATTGGCTGTTGCTACAACTCATTGTTTGATATGGAGGACAACATAGAAGCACAATGTGGATTTTCAATGAGTTCTGGTATTAAGTCTGCTGGTTTTACAGATTATGCTACTCTATTTTGGGCTATGGTCAAATGCATGGAAATATTTGATGTTTTCGACGGTCAAGATGCCTTGGCGTATTGGATTAATGGCAGGTTTCCCCTCATGAAGGTGTCATTTCAAGCAACACCTTGTGGGCAAGGTGTTTTCAAGGGGAGAAAAATGTTAGGAATGCTACAAGCATATGGATAATAATTGATGTATTGAGATTTAGTTAGTTTGGTAGTTATTTAGTTAGATACAATTCCAAGCATATTAATCACATTTAGCACATGTTGGAACTATTAATGCACATGAGGGAATAATAGAACCAGTAGGATAAGGCCATGTGGGCCAATGAGATTCGAGCTAGTCTCCTTTAAATACATGATTGTAATCCAAAATGAGGGATCAATGAAGAATAAACCAATTGTTAGTGCATTAGTGCATTAGAGCATTTCTCTCTCTTTCTCTCTTAATCTCTCTCTTTCTCTATGGAGGGTGACTACCTTGAATTAAGTCAATTTCCCTACAATCCCCATCCATTCTCCTATAATTCCCATCAATCTCCATTAGGAACCACCGGGATCCTAACAGTCGGCTAGGAACGGAATTCGGGACTAAAATTTTTCTTCCACTTTCTCGACCTATATCAACCCCGGTTTGGATGGAATTAATGCCAGAATGATAATTTTTAATTTTTATTAATTTTTTTTACTGTTTTTTTGGGAATTTTCTAGCCCGGGTCGCGTAGGAACGGAATTCGGAAAAAAAAAATTTCTCTCTTTTTCTCAGCCGATATGAACCCGGTTTGGATAGAAAAAGTGCCGGAATGATATTTTTTAAGTTTTTGAATTTATTTTCTATTTTTTTGGGAATTTTCAAGCGCAGGTCGAGTACGAACGGAATTCGGCACCGAATTTTTTTTTTTCTCTTTCTCGGACTATATCAACCCGCTCTATATAGAAATAATGCCGGAATGATATTTTTTAATTTTTTGAATTTTTTTTCTATTTTTTTTTAATTTTCTAGCTCAGGTCAGGTTGGAACGGAATTCGGGACTAAAACTTTTCTCTCTCTTTCTCGGCCTATATCAACCACGGTTTGGATAGAAATAATACCGAAATGATATTTTTTAATTCTTTGAATTTTTTTTCAATTTTTTTTTTAATTTTCTTGCCTGGTTTGGGTAGGAACGGAATTCAGAATTAAAATATATTTTTTCGAATTTTTAAAATTTTTTTGCTATTTTTTTCGAAATTTTCTAGCTCGGGTTGGGTAGGAACGGAATTTGAGACTAAATTTTTTTTCTCACTTTCTTGGCCTATATCAACCCGGTTTGGATAGAAATAATGCCGGAATGATAATTTTTAATTTTTTGTATTTTTTAGTTATTTTTTTGTGAATTTTCTCGCCCGGTTCGGTCAGGAACGGAATTCGGAAAATTTTTTTTTTCTCTTTCTCGACCTATATCAACCCGAGTTGGATAGAAATAATGCCGGAACGATTTTTTTAATTTTTTGCTATTTTTTTGGAAAATTTCTAGCCCGGGTCAGGCAAGAACGGAATTCGGGACGAAAATTCTTTTCTCCCTTTCTCGACCTATCTAAACTCGATTTGGATAGATATAACGTCAGAATGATGTTTTTTAATTTTTTGAATTTTTTTTCTACTTTTTTGGGAAATTTCTAGTGCGGGTCAGGTAGGAACGGAATTCGGGACTAAATTTTTTTTTTTTCTCTTTCTCTGCCTATTTCAACCCGGTTTGGATAGAAATAATGCCGGAATGATTTTTTTTATTTTTTGAATTTTGTTGCTATTTTTTTGAGAATTTTCTAAAGCGGGTCAGGTAAGAACGGATTTCGGGATTAATATATATATATATATTTTTTCTTTCTCGGCCTATATCAACCCGTTTGGATAGAAATAACGCCGGAATGATATTTTTGAATTTTTTGGTTTTTTTTTTTTGGAAATTTCAAGCCCGGGTCGGTAGGAACGGAATTCGAAACAAAAATTTATTTTCTCTCTTTCTTGGCCTACATCAACCTGGTCTGGATTGAAATAATGCCGAAATGATATTATTGAATATTTTTGTTATTTTTTTCTGAATTTTCTAGCCCAGGTCGGGTGTGAACGGATTTCGGGACTAAAATTTTTTTTTCTCTTTCTCGGCCTATATCGACCCGGTTTGGATAGAAATATTGCCGGAATGATTTTTTAATTTTTAAAATTTTTTTGCAATTTTTTTTGGAATTTTCTAGCACACGTCAGGCAGGAACGGAATGCGGGACTCTAATTTTTTTTTATATTTCTCGGCCTATATCAACCCAGTTTGGATAGAATTAATACCGGAATGATGTTTTTTAATTTTTTGAATTTTTTTGCTATTTTTTTTGGAATTTTCTAGACCGGGTCTGGTAGGAACAAAATTTGGGACTCAATTTTTCTCTCTCTCGTTCTCAGCCTATATCAATCCGGTTTGGATAGAAATAACTCCGGAATGATGTTTTTTAATTTTTGAAATTTTTTTGCTATTTTTTTTCGAATTTTCTAGCGCGGGACTGGAGGGAACGAAATTCGGGACTAAAATTTTTCTCTCTCTTTCTCGGCCTATATCAGCCCGGTTTGGATAGAAATAATTCCTGAATGATAATTTTTAATTTTTTGAATTTTTTTGGAATTTTGTAGCGCAGGTTGGGTAGGAACGGAATTTGGTTCTAAAATTTTTCTCTTTTTCTAGGCCTATATCAACCCCGGTTTTGATAGAAATTATGTCGTAATGATATTTTTAAATTTTTTGAATTTTTTTTTCTATTTGTTTTGGAATTTTCTTGAGCAGGTCGGGGAGGAACGGAATTCGGAACAGAAATAATGCCAGAATGAAGTTTTTTAGTTTTTTGAATTTGTTTGCTATTTTTTTTGGAATTTTCTAGCCCCGGTCGGTTAGGAGCGGAATTCAGGAATAAATTTTTTTTTTTGTTCTCTTTCTCGGCCTATATCAGTTTTGATAGAAACATTGCCGGAATGATGTTTTTGAATTTTTTTACTATTTGTTTT
The DNA here is from genome assembly GCA_028535165.1 of Quercus tomentella. Classification (NCBI taxonomy): domain Eukaryota; kingdom Viridiplantae; phylum Streptophyta; class Magnoliopsida; order Fagales; family Fagaceae; genus Quercus; species Quercus tomentella. Next base: position 28,029,690 of record JAPQVY010000012.1, on the reverse strand, counting down.
GGAATTTTATAGGCCGATTCGGGTAGGAACGGAATTTGTGACGAAAATTTTTTTCTCCCTTTCACGGCCTATCTCAACTCGATTCGGATAGGAATAATGCCAGAATGATATTTTTTAATTTTTTTATTTTTTTTGCTATTTTTTTGGGAATTTTCTAGCCCGGGTAGGGTAAGAATGGAATTCTTGACTAAAATATTTCTCTCTTTCTAGGCTTATATCAACCCCGGTTTGGATGGCAATAATGCCGTAATGATATTTTTGAATTTTTTGAATTTATTATTCTTTTTTTTTGGAATTTTCTAGCGCAGGTCAGGTAGGAATGGAATTTGTGACTAATTTTTTTTTTTTCTCTTTCTCGGCCTATATCAACCCGTTTTGGATAGAAATAATGCTGGAGTGATATTTTTAACTTTTTTGAATTTTTTTAGCTTTTTTTTTTTGGAATTTTTCTATTTTGGGTCGGGTAAGAACGGAATTCGGGACTAAAATTTTTCTCTTTTGCTCGGCCTGTATCAACCCCGGTTAGGATTGACATAATGCTGGACAGATATTTTTTCAATTTTTTTTGGAATTTTCTAGCACGGGTCGGGCAAGAACGGAATTCGGACAAAAAATTTTCTCTCTCTTTCTCAGCCTATATCAACCCAGTTTGGATAGAAATAATGCCGGAATGTTAATTTTGTAGGAACGGAATTCGGGAATAAAATTTTTTTCCCGCTTTGTCGGCCTATATCAACCTGGGTTGGATAGAAGTAATGACGGAACGATAATTTTTAATTTTTTGAATTTTTATGCTATTTTTTTGAGAATTTTCTAGCCTGGGTCAGGTAGGAACGGAATTCAGGACTAAAATTATTTTTTATATTTCTCGGCCTATATCAACCCTGTTTGGATAGAATTAATACCGGAATGATGTATTTTAATTTTTTGAATTTTTTTGCTATTTTTTTTGGAATTTTCTTGCCCGGGTCTGGTAGGAACAGAATTTGGGACTAAATTTTCTCTCTCTCTTTCTCAGCCTATATCAATCCGGTTTGGATAGAAATAACTCGGAATGATGTTTTTTAATTTTTGAAAATTTTTGGCTATTTTTTTTGGAATTTTTTAGCGCGGGATGGGAAGGAATGAAATTCGGGACTAAAATTTTTCTCTCTCTTTCTCGTCCTATATCAACCCGGTTTGGATAGAAATAATTCTTGAATGATAATTTTTATTTTTTTGAATTTTTTTTCGAATTTAGTAGCGCGGTTTGGGTAGGAACGGAATTCGGTTCTAAAATTTTTCTCTCTTTCTAGGCCTATATCAACCCTGGTTTAGATAGAAATTATGCCGTAATGATATTTTTGAATTTTTTGAATTTTTTTATCTATTTGTTTTTGAATTTTCTTGAGCGGGTAGGGGAGGAACGGAATTTGGGACGAACATTTTTTCTCCCTGTCACGGCCTATCTTAACTTGATTTGGATAGAAATAATGCCAGAATGAAGTTTTTTAATTTTTTGAATTTGTTTGCTATTTTTTTCGGAATTTTCTAGCCCTAGTCGGTTAGGAGCGGAATTCAGGAATAAATTTTTTTTTTTCTCTTTCTCGGCCTATATCAATTTTGATAGAAACATTACCAGAATGATGTTTTTTAATTTTATAATTTTTTTACTATTTGTTTTGAAATTTTATAACCCGATTCGGGTAGGAATGGAATTCGGGACGAAAATTTTTTTCTACCTTTCACGGCCTATCTCAACTCGATTCGGTTAGGAATAATGCCAGAATGATGTTTTTTAATTTTTTTGCTATTTTTTTGGGAATTTTCTAGCCCGAGTAGGGTAAGAACGGAATTCTTGACTAAAATATTTCTCTCATTCTTGGCTTATATCAACCCCGGTTTGGATAGAAATAATGCCATAATGATATTTTTGAATTTTTTTTTTTGAAATTTTCTAGCGCAGGTCGGGTAGGAACGGGAATTTAAGACTAATTTTTTTTTTTTTTTTTTTTTTTCTCTTTCTCGGCCTATATCAACCCCGGTTTGGTTAGAAATAATACTGGAGTGATATTTTTAAATTTTTTGAAATTTTTTTGGGGTTTTTCTATTTCGGGTAGGGTAAGAACGGAATTCGGGACAAAAATTTTTCTCTCTCTTTCTCAGCAAATATCAACCCAGTTTGGATAGAAATAATGCCCGAATGTTAATTTTGTAGGAACGGAATTCGGGAATAAAATTTTTTTCCCACTTTGTCGGCCTATATCAACCCGGGTTGGATAGAAGTAATGCCGGAATGATAATTTTTAAATTTTTGAATTTTTTTGCTATTTTTTTTGTTAATTTTCTAGCACTGGTCGGGTAGGAACGGAATTTGGAACTAAAATTTTTTTCCCTCTTTCTCGCCCTATATCAACCCGGATTGGATAGAAATAATGCCAAAACGATTTTTTTAATTTTTTGGGGAATTTTCTCGCCCAGGTCAGGTAGGAACGGAATTTGGGACTAAAATTTTTTTTTTTCTCTTTCTTGGCCTATATCTACCCGGTTTGGATAGAACTAACACTGGAACAATTTTTTTGATTTTTTGAATTTTTTTGCTATTTTTTTCGAAATTTTCTAGCCCCGGACAGGCATGAACGGAATTCAGGACTAAAATTTTTTTCTCTCTATCTCGGCCTATATCAACTCAGAATGGATAGAATAAAAACCGGAATGATATTTTTTAATTTTTTGAATTGTTTTGCTAATTGTTTTGGAACTTTCTAGCCCGAGTCGGGTAGGAACGAAATTCGTGACTAAATTTTTTTTTTCTCTTTCTTGGCCTATATGGTGTTTTGGATAGAATTAATATCGGAATGATATTTTTTAATTTGTGAAACTTTTTTGGTATTTTTTGTGGTATTTTCTAGCCCGGGTAGGTTTGGAACGAGATTCAAGACCAAAATTTTTTTCTCCCTTTCCTGACCTATCTAAACTCTATTTGGATAGATATAATGCCAGAATGATGTTTTTTAATTTTTTGAATTTTTTTTCTGTTTTTTTATGAATTTTCTGGAGCGGGTCAGGTAGAAACGGAATTCGGGATTAAAATCATTCTCTCTCTTTCTCGGCCTATATCAACCTGGTCTAGATAGAAATAATGCCGGAATGATATTTTTTTTAATTTTTTGAATTTTTTTTGCTATTTTTTTCGGAATTTTCTAGCCTGGGTCGGGTAGGAACAGAATTCGGGACTAAATTTTTTTTTTTCCTCTTTCTCGGCTTATATAAAAACAGTTTGGATAGAAATAATTCCGGAATGATATTTTTTAATTTTTTGAATTTTTTTTCTATATTTTTTGGAATTTTCTAGCGCGGGTCGGGTTGGAACGAAATTTGGGATTAAAATTTTTCTCTCTCTTTCTCGGCCAATATCAACCCGGTTTGGATAGAAATAATGCCGGAATGTTAATTTTTAATTTTTCGAATTTTTTTGCTATTTTTTTTTTGAATTTTCAAGCCTGGGTCGGATAGGAATGGAATTTGGGACTAAAATTTTTTTTTTTTTTTTTCTTTCTCGGCCTATATCAACCCTGTTTGGATAGAATTAATACCGGAATGATGTTTTTGAATTTTTTTGCTATTTTTGTTGGACTTTTTTAGCCTAGGTCGAATAGGAACGGAATTCGGGACTAAATTTTTTTACACTCTTTCTCGGCCTATATCAATGCGATTTGTATAGAAATAATGCCGGAATGATATTTTTTAATTTTTAAAATATTTTTTCTATTTTTTTTGGTATTTTCTAGCGTATGTCGGGTAGGAACTGAATTCGGGACTAATATTTTTCTCTCTCTTGCTCGGCCTATATCAACCCCGGTTTGGGTAGAAATAATGCCTGAATGAGAGTTTTTTAGTTTTTTGAATTTTTTTACTATTTTTTTTGGAATTTTGTTGGCCGGGTCGGGTAGGAATGGAATTCGGGACTAAAATTTTTTTTTTTCTCTGGCTCGACCTATATTAACCCGATTTGGATAGACATAATGCCGGAATGATATTTTTAAATTTTCTTAATTTTTTTGCTATTTTGTTTGCAATTTTCTAACCCAGGTCGGGTAGGAACGAAATTCGATACTAAAATTTTTTTTTCCTCTCTCTCGGCCTATATTAACCCGGTTTGGATAGACATAATGCCGGAATGATGTTTTTCAATTCTTTGAATTTTTTTGCTATTTTTTTTGGAATTTTCTAGGCCGGGTCAGGTAGGAACGAAATACGGGACTAAAATTTTTCTCTCTCTTTCTCAGCCTCTATCAACCCGGTTTGGATAGAAATAATTCCGGAATGATAATTTTTAATTTTTAAGTTTTTTTTGCTATTTTTTTTGGGAATTTTCTCGCACGGGTCGGGTCGGAACGGAATTCAGGACTAAAATTTTTCTCTCTTTCTCGGCCTATATCAACCCAGTTTGGATAGAAATAATGCCGGAATGATTTTTTTTAATTTTTTTGCTATTTTTTTGGGAATTTTCTAGCCCACGTCAGGCAGGAACGAAATTCAGGACTAAAATTTTTCACCCTCTTTCTCGGCCTATATCAACCCGGTTTTGATAGAATTAATACCAGAATGTTATTTTTTCATTTTTTTCACTTTTTTGCTATTTTTTTTGAAATTTTCATTCCCAGGTCGGGTATGAACGGAATTCGGGACAAATTTTTTTCTTTTTTCTCTTTCTCGGCATATATCAAAGCGGTTTAGATAGAAATAATGACAGAATGATATTTTTAAATTTTTTGAATTTTTTTCAATTTTTTTTGGAATTTTCTTGCGCGGGTCAGGTAGGATCGGAATTCGGGACTAAAATTTTTCTATCTCTTTCTCGGCCCATATCAACCCCGGTTTGGATTGAAATAATGCCGGAATGATTTTTTCTTTTACTTTTTTTCTTTTTTTTTTGGAATTTTCTACCGTGGGTTGGGTGGGAACAGAATTTGGGACTAAAACGTTTCCCACTCTTTCTCGGCCTATACGAACCCTGGTTTGGATAGAAATAGTGCTGGAACGATTTGCATGTCAGTGTCGCTGCGGGCCTCCACCAGAGTGTCCTCTGGCTTCGCCCCGCTCAAGCATAGTTCACCATCGTTCGGGTTCCGACAGGTATGCTCTCACTCGAACCCTTCTCAAAAGATCAAGGTCGGTTGGCGGTGCAACCCTCAAGGGGATCACGCCAATCAGCTTCCTTGCACCTTACGGGTTTACTGGCCCGTCGACTCGCACACATGTCAGACTCTTTGGTCCGTATTCCAAGACAGGCCGAATGGGGAGCCGGTAGGCCGATGCCAGGAGCGCGCAGATGCCGAGGCACGCCGTGAGGTGCGTGCTGCCAACCATGATCGCAGCAACGACGTCTCCACGGGCGTAACTACAGCCCGGGCTTGGGCTGCCGCCGCAATCCACATCGGTCCACCCCCCGAGTCGATTGGCGAACCAGCTGTCGCTGTTCCACATCCGACCTGGGCGCATCACCGGCCCCCCCATCCGCTTCCCTCCCGAAAATTTCAAGCACTCTTTGATACTCTTTTCAAAGTCCTTTTTATCTTTCCGTTGCGGTACTTGTTTGCTATCTCGCCTGTATTTAGCCTTGGACGGAATTTACTGCCCGATTGGGGCTGCATTCCCAAATAAGCCGACTCGCCAACAGCGCCTCGTGGTGCGACAGGGTCCGGGTATGACGGGGCTCTCACCCACTATGGCGCCCCCTTCCAGGGGACTTCGGCCCGGTCCGCCGCTGAGGACGCTTCTCCAGACTACAATTGGAGACGCTCGTGAGGGTGCTCGATTCTCAAGCTGGGCTGTTCCTGGTTTGCTCGCCGTTACTAGGGGAATCCTTGTAAGTTTCTTTTCCTCCGCTTATTGATATGCTTAAACTCAGCGGGTAGTCCTGCCTGACCTGGGGTCGCGTTGGGAGCGTTGCCGAGGCAACACGTAAGGGTGTGAAGAGCACGTTCGGGCGACGGGGCACGCACAACCCCCGAACGAGGGTCGAAAAACCACCGATTGTCGTGCCTCTCGTCACCGAGGACTCGCTTTTAGGCTAACCGCACACGCAGGCGCGCACGGGAGGCCAACTTCTACCCCGCCCGAACCAGAGTTTGGGGGGGCAACGATGTGTGACACCCAGGCAAACGTGCCCTCGACCGAGTGGCTTCGGGTGCAACTTGCGTTCAAAAACTCGATGATTCGAGGGATTCTGCAATTCACTCCAAATATCGCATTTCGCTACGTTCTTCATCGATGCGAGAGCCTAGATATCCGTTGCCGAGAGTCGTTTTGAATAATTCATAAGACGCTGGATCATTGCGTTGTCCCTTTTCTCCTCGATTAAATCCAAGCTTCTTTCTAGTAGTTCGTTGTTGTTGCTTAGGGTGAAGGTGCCCGTTTTCAATGTTGGAAAGCTAGTCTCAAGGGGGAGTACAGCTTCGGCCTCGTAAGTCATAGAAAAAGGAGTCTCTCCCGGTGACCGTCGTGGCGTAGTTCGATTGGTCCATAGGACGTATGGTAGTTCTTCCACCCATCTTCGCTTTACATCATCCAATCTCTTCTTTAAGCCATTAACTATGACCTTATTTACAGCATCGGCTTGCCCGTTTCCTTGAGGGTAGGCCGGAGTGGAATATCGGTTCGTAATTCCCAAGTCGCAGCAGTCTCTCCTAAAGGTTTTATTATCGAATTGAAGGCCATTGTCCGAGATGAGGACATGAGGAATTCCGAATCGTGTAATGATGTTCCTCCAAATGAATTTCTTTGCATCCACGTCCCTAATGTTGGCCAGGGGTTCAGTTTCGACCCATTTGGTAAAGTAGTCTGTGCCGACCATCAAGTATCTCTTGTTTCCTGCTGCTTTTGGGAAAGGGCCCACAATATCCAGGCCCCATTGAGCGAACGGCCAAGGACTGGAGAGGGGATTAAGGACCCCTCCCGGTTGGTGGATATTTTGGGTAAACCTCTGGCACTGGTCGCACTTCTTTACATATTTTTGGGCTTCTTTCTGCATGCTAAGCCACCAGTACCCTTGAATGAGGGCTCTGTGTGCCAGCGACCTTCCTCCTGTGTGACTCCTGCAAACTCACTCATGCAATTCTTCAAGCAACAGCTCTGATGCTTCAGGGTGTACACATAATAGGTATGGCCCGGAATAGGAGCGCTTGTACAGCTTGTTATCCTCTGACAGCCAGAACCGAGGGGTTTTTCTCCGTATTTTCTCGGCTTCAGATTTCTCTTCAGGCAGTACATCATCCTTGTGAACCGGGCTAGAAAATTCCGAAAAAAATAGAAAAAAAATTCAAAAAATTAAAAATTATCATTTTGGCATTATTTCCATCAAAACCGGGTGGATATAGGCCAAGAAAAAGAGAAAAAAATTTTGTCTCGAATTCCGTTACTACCCGACCCACGCTAGAAAATTCCAAAAAAAAAGAAAAAAAATTCAAAAAAGTAAAAAATATCATTCTGGCATTATTTCTATCCAAACTGGGGGTTGGTATAGGCCGAGAAAGAGAAAAAAAAAAATTTAGTCCCGAAATCCGTTCCTACCCGACCCATGCTAGAAAATTCCAAAAAAAATATTAAAAAAAATTAAAAAATATCATTCCGGCATTATTTCTATCCAAACTGGGGTTGATATAGGCCGAGAAGGACAGAGACAAATTTTAGTTCCGAATTTCACTCTTACCTGACCCGGATAGAAAATTCCCAAAAAAATGGCAAAAAATTATAGAACATCATTCTGGCATTATTTCTATCCAAACCGGGTCGATATAGACCGAGAAAAAAAAAATTAGTTCCGAATTCCATTCCTACCCAACCCGGGCAACAAAATTCCAAAAAAAATAGCAAAAAACTTCAAAAAATTAAAAAACATCATTCCGGCCTTTATTCTATCCAAACCGAGTTGATATATGTCGAGAAAGAGAAACAAAAAATTTAGTCCCGAATTCCGTTCCTACCAGACTCGGGCTAGAAAATTCCGAAAATAATAGCAAAAAAATTCAAAAAATTAAAAATTATCATTCCGGCACTATTTCTATCCAAACCGGGGTTCATATAGGCCGAGAAAGAGTAAGAAAAGTTTTAGTCCCGAATTCTGTTCCAACCTGACCCACGCTACAAAATTCCAAAAAAAATAGAAAAAATATTCAAAAAATTGAAAAATATCATTCCAGCATTATTTCTATCCAAACTGCGTTGATATAGGCCCAGGAAGAGCGAAAAAAATTTTAGTCCCGAATTCCGTTCCTACTCGACCCTGGCCAGAACATACAAAAAAAAATCAAAAAAAAAATCAAAAAAATTCAAAAATCTCATTCTGGCATTATTTCTATCCAAACCGCGTTAATATAGGCCGAGAAAGAGAAAAAAAAAATTTAGTACCGAATTCCGTTCCTCCCCGAACCGGGCTAGGAAATTCCAAAAAAAATAGCAAAACTTTAAAAAGCATCATTCCGGTATAAATTCTATCCACACCGGGTTGATATAGGCCGAGAAAGAGAGAGAAAAATTTTAGTCCAGAATTCCGTTCCTGCATGTCCTGGGCTAGAAAATTCCCAAAAAAAAAAAAGCAAAAAAATTCAAAAAATTAAAAATTATCATTCCGGCATTGTTTTTATCCAAACCGATATAGGCCGAGAAAGAGAAAAAAAAATTGTAGTCCCAAATTCCATTCCTACCCTACCCGGGCTAGAAAATTCCAAATCAAGATGCAAAAAAATTAAAAAACATCATTCCGGCATTAATTCTACCCAAACCGATATAGGTCGAGAAAGAGAAAAAAAAATTTTAGTACTGAATTCCGTTCCTACCAAACCCGGGCTGGAAAATTTCAAAAAAAAAAAAAATTTTAAAAATTAAAAACACCATTCTGGCAATATCTCATTCCAGCAATATTTCCACAAAAAATAGAAAAAAAATTTCAAAAAATTAAAAAATCTCATTCCAGCAATATTTCTGTCCAAACCGCGGTTGATATAGGTCGAGAAAGAGAAAAAAATTGCAAAAAAATTAAAAAACATCATTCCGGAATTAATTCTATCCAAATCAGGTTGATATAGGCCAAGAAAGAGAAAAAAAATTTTGTCCCGAATTCCGTTCCTGCCGGACCTGGGCTAGAAATTTCCCAAAAAAAAAGCAAAAAAATTAAAAAAATCGTTCCGGCATTATTTCTATCCAAACCTGGTTGATATAGGCCGAGAAAGAGAGAGAACAATATTTGTCCCCAATTCCATTCCTAATTGACCCACACTAGAAAATTTCCAAAAAAATAGAAAAAATTAAAAAACATCATTATAGCAATATTTCTATCCAAATTGAGTGAAGACAGGTTGAGAAAGGGATAAAAAAAAATTTCTTCCCGAACTCCGTTCCTACCCAAACCGGGCTAGAAAATACCAAAAAATAGTAAAAAAAAAAATTCAAAAAATTAAAAATATCATTCCGGCACTATTTCTATCCAAACCAGCTTGATATAGGCCGAGAAAGTGAAAAAGAAATTTTCTTCTTCAACTTCGTTTCTAAACGACCCGAGCTAGAAAACTCGAAAAAAAAAAGCAAAAAAATTCAAAAAATTAAAATCATCATCCCGGTATTAATTTGATCCAAACCGGGTTGATATAGGCCACGAAAGAGAAAAAAAAAATTATTCCCGAATTCCGTTCCTACCCGACCCGGGCTATAAAATACCAAAAAAAAATTTCAAAAATTAAAAAAATATTCCGGACTTATTTCTATACAAACTAGGTTGATATAGTCCAAGAAAGAGGGAAAAAATTTTTAGTCCCGAATTCCGTTTCTACCCGACCCAGCCTAGATAATTCCAAAAAAAATAGCAAAAAAATTAAAAAAATTAAAAATATCATTCCAGCATTATTTCTATCCAAACCGGGTTGATGTAGGCCGAGAAAGGAAAACATCATTCCGGTATTGATTCTATCCAAACCCGATTGAGACATGCCGAGAAAGAGAAAAAAAATTTTAGTCCCGAATTCCGTTCCTGCTTGACTTGGGCATGAAAATTCCAAAAAAAATATCAAAAAAATTCAAAAAATTAAAAAAATAGTTCCGGCACTATTTCTTTCCAAACCGGGTTGACATAGGCCGAGAAAGAGAGAAAAATTTTTGTCCCGAATTCCTTTCCTACCAAACCCGCACTAGAATATTCCAAAAAAATAGGAAAAAAATTAAAAAAATATCATTTCGGCATTCTTTCTGCCCAAACCGTGATTGACATAGGCCGAGAAAGAGAGAAAAAAAAAATAGAAAAAAAGTTGAAAAAATAGAAAAATATCATTCCGGCATTATTTCTATCCAAACTGCGTTATTGTAGGCCGTGAAAGAGAGAGAAAAATTTTAGTCCCGAGTTCTGTTCCTTCCCGACCTAGGATAAAAAATTCAAAAAAAAATTAAAAAATATCATTTTGGCATTATTTCTATCCAAACCGGGGTTGATATAGGCCGAGAAAGAGGGAGAAAAGTTTTAGTTCCGAATTCAGTTTCTACCAAGCCGGGCTAGAAAATTCCAAAAAAAATTGCAAAAAATTTCAAAATATTAAAAAATACCATTCCGACATTATTTCTATCTAAACTGGGTTTATATAATCCGAGAAAGAGAAAAAAAAAAACTTAGTCCCGAATTCCGTTCCTACCCGACCCGCGCTAGAAAATTCAAAAAAAAAAAAAACAAAAATATTCAAAAATATGATTCCGGACTTATTTTTATCCAAACCGGGTTGATATAGGTCGAAAAAGAGAGAAAAAAAAAATTTCCCAAATTTTGTTCCTACCCGACTCGGGCAAGAAAATTCCAAAAAAAAAAGGAAAAAAATTAAAAAATATCATTCCGGACTTATTTCTATCCAAATCGGGTTCATCACCGAGAAAGAGAAAAAAAAAAAACCTTATTCCCAAATTCCGTTCCTACCCGACCCGGGCTAGAAAATTCCAAAAAAAAAAAGTAAAAAAATTCAAAAATATCATTCCGGACTTATTTCTATCCAAACCGCGTTGATATAAGCCGAGAAAGAAAAAAAAAAAAAAAATTTAGTCCCGAATACCGTTCCTACCCGACCTAGGCAAGAAAATTCCAAAAAAATTCAAAAAATTAAAAAACATCATTCCAGTGTTAATTCAATCCAAACCAGGTTGATATAGGCTGAGAAATAGAGAAAAAATTTTAGTCCCGAATCCCGTTCCTACCTGACCTAGACTAGAAAATTCCAAAAAAAATAGCAACAAAATTCAAAAAATTGTTCCGGCATTATTTCTATACAAACCGGGTTGATATAGGCCGAGAAACAGGGAGAAAAATTTTAGTCCCGAATTTCGTTCCTAGCCGACCCGAGCTAGAAAATTCCAAAATAAATAGCTGAAAAATTTAAAAAATATCATTCCGGCATTATTTCTATCCAAACCGCATTAATCTAGGATAGAAAATTCAAAAAAAAATTCAAAGAATTAAAAAATATCATTCCGGCACTATTTCTATCCGAACCGGGGTTGAGATAGGCCGAGAAAGAGGGAGAAAAGTTTTAGTTCCGAATTTCGTTTCTACCCGACTCGGGCTAGAAAATTCCAAAAAAAATAGCAAAAAAATTCAACATATTAAAAAATCTCATTCTGGCGTTAGTTCTATCCAAACCGCGTTGATATAGGCCGTGAAAGAGAGAAAAAAATTTTTGACCCGAATTCCACTCCGACTCGACCCAGGCTTGAAAATTCAAAAAAAAATTAAAAAATTAAAAAATATCATTTCGGCATTATTTCTATCCAAAACGAGGTTGATATAGGCCGAGAAAGAGAGAGAAAAGCTATAGTCCTGAATTCCGTTCCAACCCAACCCGCTCAAGAAAATTCCAAAAAAAAAAAGTAAAAAAATTCAAAAAATTAAAAAATATCATTCCGGCATTATTTCTATCCAGACTTGGTTGATATTGGCCGAGAAAGAAAAAAAAAAAAATTTAGTCCCGAATTCCGTTCCCACCCGACCGGGGCTAGAAAATTTCCAAAAAAATAGAAAAAAAATTAAAAAAATTAAAAAACACATTCTGGCATTATATATATCCAAATCGAGTTAAGATAGATTGGGAAAGGAAGAAAAAAATTGTAGTCCCGAACTCCGTTCCTACCCGACCCGGGCTAGAATATATCAAAAAAATAGCAAAAAATTATCAAAAATTTAAAAACATCAGTCCGAACTTATTTATATCCAAACCGGGTCGATATAGGCCGAGAAAGAGGGAAAACAAATTTAGTTTCGAATTCCGTTCCTACCTGACCCTGGCTCGAAAATTCCAAAAAAAATAGCTAAAAATTTCAAAAAATTAAAAAATATCATTCCTGCATTATTTCTATCCAAACCAGGGTTGATATAGGCCGAGAAAAAGAAAAAAAAATTTAGTCCCGAATTCCGTTCCTACCCGACTTGGGCTAGAAAATTCCATAAAAAATAGCAAAAAATTCAAAAAATTTAAAAATATCATTCCGGCATTATTTCTATCCAAACCGGGGTTGATCTGGCCGAAATTCGGAACTAAATTTTTTTTTTTCTCTTTCCCGGACTATACCGACCCGGTTTGGATTGAAATAAGCCCAGAATGATGTTTTTTAATTTTTGGAATTTTTTTGCTATTTGTTTTCGTATTTTCTAGCCAGGGTCAGGTAGGAACGGAATTCGAAACTAAATTTTTTTTCCCTCTTTCTTGGCCTATATCAACCCGTTTTGGATAGAAATAAGTCTGGAATGATTTTTTTAATTTTTGGAATTTTTTTGCTATTTGTTTTCGTATTTTCTAGCCCAGGCCGGGTTAGAATGGAATTCAGGACGAAAATTTTTTTCGCCCTTTCTCGACCTATCTTAACTCAATTTTGATAGATATAATGGAAGAATGATGTTCTTTAATTTTTTAAATTTTATTCTTTTTTTTTTTGGAATTTTCTTGTGCGGGTCAGGTTGGAACGGAATTCGGAATTAAAATTTTTCACTCTCTTTGTCGGCCTATATCAACCGGTTTGGATAAAAATAATGCAAGAATGATATTTTTTAATTTTTTGTATTTTTTTGCTATTTTTTGGGGAGTTTCTAGCTTAGGCTGGTTTGGAATGGAATTCGGCAATAATTTTTTTTTTTTTTCACTTTCTCGGCCTGTATCAACCCGATTTGGATAGAAATATTGCCGGAATAATGTTTTTTTAATTTTTAGAATTTTTTTACTATTTTTTTTGGTGTTTTATAGCCCGATTCGGGTAGGAATGGAGTTCGGGAGGAAAATGTTTTTCTCCCTTTCTCGGCCTATCTCAACTCGATTTGGATAGAAATAATGCCAGAATGATGTTTTTTAATTTTTTAATTTTTTTGCTATTTTTTTCGGAATTTTCTAGCCCGTGTCGGGTAAGAACGGAATTCGGGACTAAAATTTTTCTCTTTCTCGGCCTATATCAATCCCGATTTGGATGGAAATAATGCCGGAATGATATTTTTTAATTTTTTGAATTCTATTTCTTTTTTGTTTTGGAATTTTCTAGCGTGGGTCGGGTAGGAACGGAATTCGGGACTAAAATTTCTCTCTCTTTCTCGGCCTATATAAACCTCGGTTTGGATAGAAATAAAACCGGAATGATAATTTTTTAATTTTTTTTCAAATTTTTTTGGAACTTTCTAGCTCGTGTCAAGTAGGAACGGAATTCGGGACTCAAATTTTTGTTTCTCTTTCTCGGCCTATACGAACCCCGTTTTGGATAGAAATAATGCCGAAATGGTTTTTTTAATGTTTAGAATTTTTTTGCTTTTTTTTTTGAAATTTTCAAGCCCAGGTCAAGTAGGAACGAAATTCGGGACTAAATTTTTTTTTTTTTCTCTTTCTCGGCATATATCAACTCGGTTTGGATATAATTAATACCAGAATGATGTTTTTCAATTTTTTAAATTTTTTTGCTATTTTTTTTTGGAATTTTGTTGCCCGGGTGGGGTAGGAACGGAATTCAGAACGAAAATTTTTTTTTCTTTCTCGGCCGGTATCGACTCGGTTTGGATAGAAATGATGCCGGAATGATATTTTTGAATATTTTTGCTATTTTTTTTGGAATTTTCTAGCCCGGGTCGGGTAGGAACGAAATTCTGGACTAAAATTTTTCTCTCTTTCTCGGCCTATGTAAACCTTGGTTTAGATAGAAAGAATGCCGAAATGGTATTTTTTTTAATTTTTTTTGGAATTTTCTTTCGTGGCTCGAATAGGAACGGAATTCGGTATTAAAATTTTTCACACTTTCTTGGGCTATATCAACCCGGTTTGGTGTGAAATAATGCAGGAACGATTTTTTTTAATTTTTTTGCTATTTTTTTCGGAATTTTCAAGCCCAAGTCAGGAAGGAACGGAATTCGGGGAATTTTTTTTTTTTTTTTTTTTTCTCTTTCTCAGCATATATCAACCCGTTTTGGATAGAATTAAAACCGGAATGATATTTTTTAATTTATATGCTATTTTTTTTGGAAATTTTTAGCCCGGGTCGGGTACGAATGGAATTCGTGACTAAATTTTTTTTTCTCTTTCTCGAACAATATCAACCCAGTCTAGATAGAAATAATGCCGGAATGATATTTTCGAATTTTTTTTCTATTTTTTTTGGAATTTTCTATCGCGGGTCGAGTAGGAACGGAATTCGGGACTAAAATTTTTCTCTCGGTTTCTTGGCTTATATCATCCCGGTTTGGATAGAAATAGTGCCGGAATGATAGATTTAATTTTTTAAATTTTTTTACTTTTTTTTGGGAATTTTCTATCCCAGGTCAAGTAGGAATGAAATTCGGGATTAAATTTTTTTTTTCTTTCTCAGCCTATATCGACCCGGTTTGGATAGAAATAATGCCGGAACTATTTTTTTAATTTTTTTGTTATTTTTTCTGGAATTTTCAAGCCAGGGCCGGGTAGGAACGGAATTCGGGATTAAAACTTTTTTTTCTCTTCCTCGTACTATTGGTGGTTTGGATAGAAGTAATGCCGGAATGATATTTTTTAGCTCGGGTCGGGTAGGAATGGAATTCAGGACTAAAATTTTCTCCACTCTTCCTTTGCCAATATCAACGCGGTTTGTATAGAAATAATGCAGGAATGATATTTCATAATTTTTAAAATATTTTTTCCATTTTTTTAAAAAAATTTTCTAGCGCCTGTTGGGTAGGATTAATACCGGAATGATGTTTTTGAATTTTTTTATATTTTTTTGGGAATTTGCTATTCCTGGTCTGGTAGGAACGGAATTCGGGACTAAATTTTTTTTCTTTTTTTTTCATTCTCGGCCCTGTTTGGATAGAATTAATATCGGAATGATGTTTTTGAATTTTTTTTCCATTTTTTTTGGAATTTTCTAGCCCGGGTCAGGTAGGAACGGAATTCGGGACCAAATTTTGTTTTCTCTCTTTCTCGGCCTATATCAACCCGGTTTGGATAGAAATAAGTTTGGAATGATGTTTTATAATTTTTGAAATTTTTTTGCTATTTTTTTTGGTATGTTCTGGCTAGGTTCGAGTAGGAACGAAATTCAGGACTAAAATTTTTTTCACTCTTTCTCAGTCTATATCAACGCGGTTTGGATAGAAATAATGCCAGAATAATATTTTTTAATTTTTTGAATATTTTTTCTATTTTTTTTGGAATTTTCTAGCGTGGGTCAGGTAGTAACGGAATTCAGGACTAAAATTTTTCTCTCTTTCTCGGCCTATATCAACCCCGGTTTGGAAAGGAATGATGCCGGAATGATATTTTTAATTTTTTTGTTATTTTTTTTGGGATTTTCTTGCTTGAGTTGGGTAGGAACGAAATTCGGAACTATTTTTTTTTTTTTTCTCTTTCTTGGCCTATATCAACCCGTTTTGGGTAGAAATAAGTCCGGAATGTTTTTTTTTTAATTTTTGAAATTTTTTTGCTATTTTCTAGCACGGGTCATGTTGGAACGGATTTCGGGACTAAAATCTTTCACTCACTTTCTCGGCCTATGTCAACCGTATGGATAAAAATATTGCAAGAATGATATTTTTTAATTTTTTGTATTTTTTTGCTATTTTTTTGGGAACTTTCTAGCTCGGGGCGGTTTTGAACGGAATTCAGGAATAAATTTTTTTTTTTTTCACTTTCTCGGCCTGTATCTACCCAGTTTCGATGGAAATAGTGCCGAAATGATTTTTTTTTTGTCATTTTATAGCCCGATTCGGGTAGTAACGAAATTAGGGAGGAAATTTTTTTTCTCCCTTTCTCAGCCTATCTCAACTCGATTTGGATAGAAATTGTTCCAGAATGATGTTTCTTAATTTTTTGAATTTTTTTGCTAAATTTTTGGGAATTTTCTAGCCCGTGTCGGATAACAACGAAATTTGGTACTAAAAGTTTTCTCTCCTTCTCGGCCTATTTCAACCCCAGTTTGGATAGAAATAATGACGGAATGATATTTTTTAATTTTTTCTATTTTTTTTCTATTTTTTTTTGGAATTTTCTAGCGTGGGTCGGCTTGGAACGGAATTCGGGACTAAAATTTTTTTCTCTTTCTCGGCCTATATCAACCTCGGTTTGGATAGAAATAAAGCCGGAATGATAATTTTTTTAATTTTTTTTCAATTTTTTTTGGAACTTTATTGCTCGTGTCGGGTAGAAACGGAATTCGGGACTCAAATTGTTCTCTCTCTTTCTCGGCCTATATGAACCTAGTTTGGATAGAAATAATGCCGGAATGATTTTTTTAATGTTTAGAATTTTTTTGCTATTTTTTTGGGAATTTTCAAGCCCAGGTCAGGTAGGAACGGAATTCGGGACTAATATTTTTTTTTCTCTTTCTCGACATATATCAACTCGGTTTGGATAGAATTAATACCGGAATGATGTTTTTTAATTTTTTGAATTTTTTTGCTATTTTTTTTGGAATATTGTTGCCCAGGTAGGGTAAGAATGGAATTCAGAACTAAATTTTTTTTTTTTTTTTTTTCTTTCACGGCCTATATCGTCCTGGTTTGGATAGAAATAATGCCAGAATGATATTTTTTCATTTTTTTTTTCATTTTTTTGCTATTTTGTTTGAAATTTTCTAGCTTGGGTCGGGGAGGATCAGAATTCGGTACTAAATTTTTTTTTCTCCCTTTCTCGGCCTATATCAACCTTGTTTGGATAGAAATAAGTCCGGAATGATGTTTTTTACGTTCTGAAACTTTTTTGCTATTTTCTTGCCCCTGGTTGGGTGGGAACGGAATTCAGAAAGAAAATTTTTTTCTCCCTTTCTGAACCTATCTTTACTCAATTTCAATAGAAATAACGCCAGAATGATGTTTTTTAATTTTTGGAAATTTTTTTTCTATTTTTTTGGGAATTTTCTAATGCAGGTCAGGTAGGAACGAAATTCAGCACTAAAATTTTTCTCTCTCTCCTTCTCGGCCTATATCAACCTCGATTTGGATAGAAATGATGTCAGAATGATATTTTTTAATTTTTTGAATTTTTTTGCTATTTTTTTGGGAATTTTCTAGCCTGGGTCAGAAGGATGGATATAATGCTAGAATGATGTTTTTTAATTTTTTGAATTTCTTTTTCTATTTTTTTGGGAATTTTCTAGTGCGGGTCATGTAGGAACGGAATTCGGAACTAAAATTTTTCTCTCTCTTTCTCGACCTATATCAACCCGGTTTGGATAGAAATAATGCCGAAGTGATATTTTTTAATTTTTATGCTATTTTTTTTGGAATTTTCTAGCCCAGGTCGAGTACGAACAGAATTCGGGACTAAATTTTTTTTTTTTTTTCTTTCTCGGTCTATATCAACCAGGTTTGGATTGAAATAAATCTGGAATGATGTTTTTTAATTTTTTTAGTATTTTTGGGGGAATTTTCTAGCACGGATCGGTTAGAAACATAATTCAGGACTATACCAATCCCGGTTTGGATAGAAATAATGCCGGAATGATATTTTTTAATTTTTTCAATTCTTTTACTATTTTTTTTGGAATTTGCTTGCCCAGGTCGGGTGGGAATGGAATTCGGGCCTTCTTTTTTTTTTTTTTTTTTTTTTTTTTTTTTTTTTTTTCTCTCTCTCTTTCTCAGCCTATATCAGCCCCGTTCAGATAGAAATAATGCCAGAATCATATTTTTTAATTTTTTTAATTTCTTCCTTTTTTTTTTGGGAATTTTATAGCCCAAGTCAAGCAGGAACGGAATTTGGGACTAATTTTTTTTTTTCTTTCTCGGCCTATATCACCCGATTTGGATAGAATTAATATCAGAATAATGTTTTTTATTTTTTTGAATTTTTTTGCTAATTTTTTCGGAATTTTCTAGCTCGGTTCGGGTAGGAACAGAATTTGGAACTAAATTTTTTTTTTTCTCTTTCTCGGACTATATCGACGCGGATTGGATAGATATAATGTAGGAGTGATATTTTTTAATTTTTTTGCTATTTCTTTTGAAATTTTTTAGCCCGGGTCGGACAGGAATGGAATTCGTAACTATATTTTGTTTTCCCTCTTTCTCGGCCTATATCAACACAGTTTGGATAGAAATAAGTCCAGAATGATGTTTTTTAATTTTTGAAATTTTTTTGCTATTTTCTTTGGTATGTTCTAACTCGGGTCGGGTAGGAACGGAATTCGGGACGACATTTTTTTCTCCCTTTCTCGAGCTATCTTAACTCGATTTGGATCAATGTATTGAAAGAATGATGTTTTTTTATTTTTTGGATTTTTTATCTATATTTTTGGGAATTTTCTAATGTAGGTCAGGTCGGAACGGAGTTCGGGACTAAAATTTTTTTCTGTTTTTCTTGGCCTATATCAACCCGGTTTGGATAGAAATATTGCCGGAAAGATATTTTTAAATTTTTTGAATTTTTTTGCTATTTTTTTGTGAATTTTCTAGCCTAGGTCGGGTAGGAAGGGAATTCGGGACAAATTTTTTTTTTTTTTTTTTCTCTTCCTCGGCCTATATCAACCCGGTTTGAATAGTAATAATGCTGGAATGATATTTTTTGAATTTTTTTGATAATTTTTTGGGAATTTTCTAGCCCGGGTCAATTAGGAACGGAAGTCGGGAAGAAAATATTTTTTTCACTTTCTCGGCCAATATCAACTCGGTGTTGATAGAAATATTGCCGGAATGATTTTTTTGAATTTTTTTGCTATTTGTTTTTGGAATTTTCTAGCTCGGAACGAAATTCGGGACTAAAATTTTTTTCTCTTTTTCTCGGCCTATATCAACCTGGTTTGGATAGAAATAAGTTCAGAATGATGTTTTTGAATTTTGAAATTTTTTTGCTCTTTTATTTTGAATTTTCTAGGCGGGTCGGGTAGGAATGGAATTTGGAAAGAAAATTTTTTTCTACCTTTCTCAACTCAATTTGGATAGAAATAATGCCAGAATGGTGTTTTTTAATTTTTTGAATTTTTTTCTATTTTTTTTGGTAATTTTCTAGTACGGGTCAGGTTGGAACGAAATTCGGGACTAATATTTTTCTCTTTCTTTCTCGACCTATATCAACCCGTTTTAGATAGAAATAATGCCGGAATGATATTTTTCTATTTTTTTGGGAATTTCTAGCGTGGGTCGGGTAGGAACGAAATTCGGGACTGAAATTATTTTTTTCTCTTTCTCGGACTATATCAACCCAGTTTAGATAGAAATAATGTCAGAATGATATTTTTTAATTTTTTTTCAATTTTTTTTTTCTATTTTTTTGGGAATTTTCTATCGCGGGTCGGGTTGGAACGGAATTCTACACTAAAACTTTTCTCTCTCTTTCTCGGCCTATATCAACCCCGGTTTGGGTAGAAATAATGCCGGAATGATATTTTTTAATTTTCATGCTTTGGTCGGGTAGGAACGGAATTCGGTTCTAAAATTTTTTTTCTCTCTTTCATGGCCTATATCAACGCGGTTTGGATAGAAATAATGCGGGAATGATATTTTCTAATCTTTTAAATTTTTTTTCTACTTTTTTTGGAGTTTTCTGGCGCGGGTCGGTGTTAGGAATGCTATAAGCATATGGATAATAATTGATGTATTGAGATTTAGTTAGTTAGGTAGTTAGTTGGTTAGATACAATTCCAAGCATGTTAATCACATTTAGCACATGTTGGAATTATTAATGCACGTGGGGAACAATAGAACCAAGAGGATAAGGCCATGTGGGCCAATGAGATTAGAGCTAGTTTCGTTTAAATACATGATTGTAATCCAATATGAGGGATCAATGAAGAATAAACCAATTGTTAGTGCATCAGTGCATCTCTCTCTCTCTCTCTCTTAATCTCTCTCTTTCTCTATGGAGGGTGACTACCTTGAATTAAGTCAATTTCCCCACAATCCCCATCCATTCTACTATAATTCCCATCAATCTCCATTAGGAACCACCGGGATCCTAACAAATGGGTATCAGAGCCGTTGATCCAGAGACGAGCAATTGTGATCAAAGAAAACTTTTGAAAAAAATACAAGGAATGTTGAACAAAGCCTTAGAAGAAGCCATGGATTTTTCAAAGAAGATGAAGGCCTTGGCTGAATCTAACATGGCCATGAAGGAAGAACTTTCAAGAGTGCAAGAGGATCTAGAAAACATGTCCGAAGAAGAGTTTCAACTTCTTGAAGGAACAAGTGAAAAGTTTAAGGTTGTTGAATCAACAAAAGCTGTCCTTGACAGTGAAGATGTGGCTGACCTTGAAGAGTTTCTTGATTTAAAGGAATTAGTGAGGAAGGAGTCATCAAAATCACGTTGTGAAGAATCAAGGAAAAGGAGACCGTCAAGGAGTAGAGAACGTGAGGACAGAAATAAGAGGTCAATTTCACCATCAACACGTGAAGAGTCAATTGAAGATGTGCCACTTGGTTAACGGTTTGTTGGTCTTGAAGTTGAGCACATGGATGAACATGTCTTAAGGCAGATGGGTTCCATCGAAGAAGTAGTTCTGAAGGATCATCTTGGTCACATTCACGTTCTTGGTGGCAATAGTGGGAAGTACCAAGGTTCCAATGCTAGCATTGCTTTGCCATATAATGAGATGTATCTTGCTAATGATGGAAGTCTTGGTTTCCTTAGGCTGGAGCACATGGAAGGGCATCAAGAATTGTCTTTAGAAACAAAATTATTCACAATATTATCAACACAAGGAAAGCAAAGGTGGCAATGCAATGCAACTTTTACAGGGTCAACGTGGAATAAGATTACTACGCATCTACATGTGCTTGGCAATGGATATGCAAAGAAGTTAACTCTCCTGTTCACATTGGCTGTTGCTACAACTCATTGTTTGATGCAGAGGACAACACAGAAGCACAATGTGGATTTTCAATGAGTTCTGGTATTAAGTCTTCTGGTTTTACAGAATATGCTACTCTACTTTGGGCTGTGGTCAAATGCTTGGAAATATTTGATGTTTTCGACGGTCAAGATGCCTTGGCGTATTGGATTAGTGGCCGATTTCCCCTCATGAAGGTGTCATTTCAAGCAACACCTTGTGGGGAAGGTGTTTTCAAGGGGAGGGAAATGTTAGAAATGCTATAAGCATATGGATAATAATTGATGTATTGAGATTTAGTTAGTTAGGTAGTTAGTTAGTTAGATACAATTCCAAGCATGTTAATCACATTTAGCACATGTTAGAATTATTAATGTACATGGGGAATAATACAACCAGTCGGATAAGGCCTTGTGGGCCAATGAGATTAGAGGTAGTCTCCTTTAAATACATGATTGTAATCCAATATGAGGGATTAATGAAGAATAAACCAATTGTTAGTGCATTAGTGCATCTCTCTCTCTCTCTCTTAATCTCTCTCTTTCTCTAAAGAGGGTGACGACCTCAAATCAAGTCAATTTCCCCACAATCCCCATCCATTCTCCTATAATTCCCATCAATATCCATTAGGAACCACCGGGAACCTAACAGTCGGCTAGGAATGAAATTCGGGACTAAAATTTTTCTCCCACTTTCTCAGCCTATATCAACCTCGGTTTGGATGGAATTAATGCCGGATTTTTTTGCTGTTTTTTTGGGAATTTTCTAGCTCGGGTCGGGTAGGAACAGAATTCGGAACAGAAATTTTTCTCTGTTTTTCTCGGTCGATATGAGGGTGTTTGGATAGAAATAGTGTCGGAATGATATTTTTTAAGTTTTTGAATTTATTTTCTATTTTTTTGGGAATTTTTAAGCGCGGGTCGAGTACGAACGAAATTCGGAACTAAAATTTTTTTTTCTCTTTCTCAGACTATATCAACCCACTCTAGAAAGAAATAATGCCGGAATGATATTTTTCTATTTTTTGAATTTTTTTCTATATTTTTTGAATTTTCTAGCGTGGGTCGGGTTGGAACGGAATTCGGGACTAAAACTTTTCTCTCTTTCTCGGCCTATATTAACCCCGGTTTGGATAGAAATAATACCGGAATGATATTTTTTAATTTTTTGAATTTTTTTTATATTTTTTTTAATTTTCTTGCCTGGTTCACTGTAGGAACGGAATTCGGGACTAAATTTTTTCTTTTTTAATTTTTTTACTATTTTTTTCGGAATTTTCTAACCCGGGTTGGGTAGGAACGGAATTCAAGACTAAAGTTTTTTCTCACTTTCTCGGCCTATATCAACCCGGTTTGGACAGAAATAATGCCGGAATGTTAATTTTAATTTTTTGTATTTTTTTGTTATTTTTTTGTGAATTTTCTCGCCCAGTTCGGATAGGAACGGAATTCGGGAAATTTTTTTTTTTGTCTTTCTCGACCTATATCAACCCGATTTGGATAGAAATAATACCGGAACGATTTTTTTAATTTTCTGAATTTTTTGCTATTTTTTCGGGAAATTCCTAGCCCAGGTCAAACAAGAACGGAATTTGGGACTAAAATTTTCTTCTCTCTTTCTCGGCCTATATCAACCCAGTTTGGATAGAATTAAAACTGGAATGGAATTCGGGACAAATTTTTTTTTTCTTTCTCGTCCTATATAATCCCGGTTTGGATAGAAATAATGCCGAAATAATATTTTTTTAATTTTTGGAATTTTTTTGCTATTTTTTTGGGAATTTTCTTGTACAGGTCAGGTAGGAACGGAATTCGGGACCAAAATTTTTCTCTCTCTTTCTTGGCCTATATCAACCTGGTTTGGATAGAAATATTGCCGGAATGATAATTTTTTGAATTTTTTTGCTGTTTTTTTTTTGGAATATTCTAGCCCGAGTCGGGTGGGAATGGAATTCGGGACTAAATTATTTTTTTCTCTCTTTCTCGGCCTATATCAAACCCGGTTTGGATAGAAATAAGTCCGGAATTATGTTTTTAAGTTTTTAAATTTTGTTGCGATTTTTTTGGGAATTTTCTAAAACGGGTCGGGTATGAACAGAATTCGGGACTAAAATTTGTTTTTTTTCTTTCTCGTCCTATATCAACCCGTTTGGATAGAAATAACGCCGGAATGATATTTTTTAATTTTTTGAATTTTTTGGTTTTTTTTTTTGGAAATTTCAATCCCGGGTCGGTAGGAACGGTATTCGAAACAAAAATTTATTTTCTCTCTTTCTCGGCCTACATTAACCCAGTTTGGATTGAAATAATGCCGGAATGATATTTTTGAATATTTTTGTTATTTTTTTCTTAATTTACTAGCCCAGGTCGGGTATGAACGGAATTCGGGACTAAAATTTTTTTTCCTCTTTCTCGTCCTATATTGACCCGGTTTGGATAGAAATAATGTCGGAATGATTTTTTAAATTTTTAAATTTTTTTGCTATTTTTTTGGGAATTTTCTAGCACACATCAAGCAGGAACGGAATTCGGGACTAAATTTTTTTTTTTTTCTATTTCTCGGCCTATATCAACCCAGTTTGGATAGAATTAATACCGGAATGATTTTTTTAATTTTTAGAATTTTTTTGCTATTTTTTTTGGAATTTTCTAGCCCGGGTTTGGTACGAACAGAATTTGGGACTAAATTTTTTCTCTCACTCTTTCTCAGCCTATATCAATCCGGTTTGGATAGAACTAACTCCGGAATGATGTTTTTTAATTTTTGAAATTTTTTTGCTATTTTTTTTGGAATTTTCTAGCCCGGGTTAGGTAGGAACGGAATTCGGGACTAAAATCTTTTTCCCTCTTTTTTGGCCTATATCAACCCGGTTTGGATAGAATTAATACCGGTGATGTTTTTGAATTTTTTGAATTTTTTTTGCTATTTTATAACCAGGGTCAGGTAGGAACGGAATTCGGGACTAAAATTGTTTTCTCACTTTCTAGGCCTATATCAACCCGGTTTGGTTTGAAATAAAGCCGGAAAGATATTTTTTAATTTTTTGTTTTTTTTTGCTATTTTTTTGGGAATTTTCTAGCCCGCATCGGGCAGGAACGGAATTTGGGACTAAAATTGTTTTCTCACTTTCTTGGCCTATATCAACCTGGTTTGAATAGAAATAATGCCAGAATGATATTTTTTAATTTTTTATATTTTTTGGTATTTTTTTGGGAATTTTCTAGCCCGGGTCGGTTAGGAACAGAATTTGGGTACAATTTTTTTTTTTTTTTTCTCTTTATCGGCCTATATGAATCCGATTTGGATAGAAATATTGTCGGAATGATGTTTTTTAATTTTTTGAATTTTTTTTCTATTTCTTTTGGAATTTTATTGCCTGATTCGGGTAGGAACGGAATTCGGGACGAAAATTGTTTTCTCCCATTCACTGCGTATCTCAACTCGATTTGGATAGAAATAATGTAGAATGAAGTTTTTTAATTTTTTGAATTTTATTGCTTTTTTTCTTTGGGAATTTTCTTGCGCGGGCCGGGTAAGAACGGAATTCGGGACTAAAATTTTTCTCTCTTTCTCGGCCTATATCAACCCCAGTTTGGATAGAAATAATGCCGAAATGATATTTTTTGAATTTTTTTTCCTATTTTTTTTGGAATTTTCTTGCACGGGTCGGGTAGGTACGGAATTTGGGACTAAAATTTTTTCTCTCTCTCTTTCTCGGCCTATATAAAGCCCAGTTTGGATAGAAATAATGCCGAAATGATATTTTTTAGTTTTTTGAATATTTTTTGGAATTTTCTAGCGCAGATCGGGTAGGAACGGAATTCGGGACTGAAAATTTTTCTCTCTTTCTTAGCCTATATCAACCCAGGTTTGGATATATATAATGCCGGAATGATATTTTTTAATTTTTTTAATTTTGTTGCTATTTTTTTGGGAATTTTCTAGCGTGGGTTGGGTAAGAACGGAATTCGGGACAATTTTTTTTTTTTTTTTTTTTTTTTTTTCTTTTCTCTCTTTCTCAGCCTATATGAACCCAGTTTGGATAGAAATAAATCCAGAATGATATTTTTTAATTTTTTGAATTTTTTTGCTAGTTTTTTGAGAATTCTAGCGTCGGTCGGGCAGGAACGGAATTCGGGACTAAATTTTTTTGCTTTCTTTCTCAGCCAATATGAACTCGGTTTGGATAGAATTAATACCGGTTATGTTTTTTTATTTTTTGACTTTTTTTGCTATTTTTTTTTTTGGAATTTTCTAGACCGGGTCATGCAGGAACGGAATTCAGGACTAAAATTTTTTTCTTTCTTTCTCGGTCTATATCAACCCGGTTTAGATTGAATTAATACCGGTTATGTTTTTTAATTTTTTTAATTTTTTTGCTATTTTTTTTGGAATTTTATAGCCCGGATCGGGTAGGAACGAAATTTGGGACTAAAATTTTTTTCTCACTTTCTAGACCTATATCAACCCAGTTTGGAATGAAACAACACCGGACAGATATTTTTTAGTTTTTTTATTTTTTTGGGTATTTTCTAGCCCGGGTCGGGTTGAAACGGAATTCGGGACTAAAATATTTCTCTCTTTCTCGGCCTATATAAACACCGGTTTGGATAGAAATAATGCTGGAATGATATTTTTTCATTTTTTGTATTTTTTTACTATTTTTTTGGGAATTTTCTAGCCCGGGTTGGTTAAGATCGGAATTTCGAAGTAAATTTTTATTTTTCTCTTTCTTGGCCTATATCAACCCGGTTTGGATAGAAATAAATCCGGTTTGCTATTTCTTTTAGTATTTTCTTGCCCGGGTCGGGTAGGAACGGAATTCGGGACCAATTTTTTTTTCACTCTTTCTTGGCCTATATCAACACGGTTTGGATAGAAATAATGCTGGAATGATATTTTTTGGTTTTTTCAATTTTTTTTTTTATTTTTTTTTTGGAATTTTCTAGCGCGGATCGGCTTGGAATGGAATTCGGGACTAAAATTTTTTTATCTCTTTCTCGACCTATACCAACCCCGGTTTGGATAGAAATAATGCCGGAATGATATTTTTTAATTTTTTGAATTTTTTTGGGAATTTTTTAGCCCGGGTCAGGTAGGAACGGAATTCGGAACTAAAATTTTTCTCTCTCTTTCTCGGCCTATATGAACCCAGTTTGGATAGAAATAACGCCGGAATCTTAATTTTTAATTTTTTTAATTTTTTTGCTACTTTTTTGGGAATTTTCAAGCCCTGGTCGGGTAGGAACGGAATTTGGAACTAAAATTTTTGTCACTCTTTCTCTGCCTATATCAACCTGGTTTGGATAGAAATAATGCCGGAATGATATTTTTTAATTTTTTTTCTAATATTTTTGGAATTTCTGGCACGGATCGAGTTGGAACGGAATTCGGGACTAAAACTTTTCTCTCTTTTTCTCGGCCTATATGAATCCGGTTTGGATAGAAATAACACCGGAATGATATTTTTTAATTTTTTGAATTTTTTTTCTATTTTTTTTGAAATTTTCTAGCGCGGGTCAGGTAGGAACGGAATTCGGGACTAAATTTTTCTTTCTCTTTCATGGCATATATCAACGCGGTTGGGATAGAAATAACGCCGAAATGATATTTTTGAATTTTTTTTCTATTTATTTTGGAATTTTCTTGCGCGGATCGGCTAGGAATGGAATTCGGGACTAAAATTTTTCTCTCTCTTTCTCGGCCTATATCAACCCCGGTTTAGATAGAAATAACGCCAAAATGTTAATTTTTAATTTTTTGAATTTTTTTTTGCTAATTTTTTGGGAATTTTCTAGCCCGGGTCCGGTAGGAACGGAATTCGGGACTAAATTTTTTTTTTTCTCTTTTTTCGGCCTAATTCAACCCGGTTTGGATAGAATTAATACCGGAATTATGTTTTTTAACTTTATTAATTTTTTTGCTATTTTTTTTGGAATTTTCTTTCCTGGGTCGGGTAGGAATGGAATTGGGGCTAAAATTTTTCTTTCTCTTTCTCATAGTATATCAACGCGGGTTGAATAGAAACAATGCCGGAATAAGATTTTTTAATTTTTTGAATTTTTTTCCAGTTTTTTTTTGAATTTTCTAGCCTGGGTCGGGTAGGAAAGGTATTATTCAGGGCTAAATTTTTTTTTTTTTTTCTCTTTCACGGCCTATATCAACGCGGTTTGGATAGAAATAATGCCAGAATGATATTTTTTAATTTTTTTAATTTTTTTTTCCATTTTTTTGGGAATTTTCTTTCCTGAGTAGGGTAGGAACGGAATTCGGGACTAATTTTTTTTTTTTCTTTCTCAGCCAATATCAACGCAGTTTGGATAGAAATAGTGCGGGAATGATATTTTTTAATTTTTTGAAATTTTTTTGCTATTTTTTTTTATTTTCATTCCCGGGTCAAGTAGGAACGGAATTCAGGACTAATTTTTTTTTTTCTCTTTCTCGGCCTATATCAACCCGGATAGAAATCAGTCCGGAATGATGTTTTTTAATTTTTGCTATTTTTTTTTTTGTATTTTCTTGCCCCGGGTTGGGTAGGAAAAGAATTCGGGACTAAAATTTTTTTCTCCCTTTCTCGACCTATACCAACCCCGGTTTGGATAGAAATAATGCTGGAGTGATATTTTTTACTTTTTTGAATTTTGTTGCTATTTTTTATTGGAATTTTCCTTCCCGGGTCTGGTAGGAATGGAATTCGAGACTAAATTTTTTTTTCTTTTTTCGGCCTATATCAACCCGGTTTGGATAGAATTATTACCGGAATGATATTTTTTAATTTTTTGAATTTTTTTGCTATTTTTTTTCGGAATTTTCTTGCCCGGGTAGGGTAGGAACGGAATTTGGAACCAAATTTTTTTTTCCCTCTTTTTCAGCCTATATAAACCTGGTTTGGATAGAAATAAGTCCGCAGTGATGTTTTTTAATTTTTTCAATTTTTTTTGGAATTTTCTAGCGCTGGTCAGCTAGGAACGTCATTCGGGACTAAAATTTTCTCTCTCTTTCTCGGCCTATATCAACCCCGGTTTGGATAGAAATAATGCCGGAATGATAATTTTTATTTTTTTGAATTTTTTTTGGTATTTTTTTGGGAAATTTCTAGCCCAGGTCAGGCAGGAACGAAGTTCGTGACTAAATTTTTTTTTTTCTTCTTTTTTCGGCCTATATCAACCCGGTTTGGATAGAATTATTACCGGAATGATATTTTTCAATTTTTTGAATTTTTTTGCTATTTTTTTTGGTGTTTTCTTGCCTGGGTCTGGTAGGAATGGAATTCGGGACTTAATTTCTTTTTTTTTTTTCTCTTTCTCGGCCTATATAAACCCGATTTGGATAGAAATAATGCCGGAATCATATTTATCAATTTTTTGAATTTTTTTGGTATTTTCCAGCCCGGGTCAGGTAGGAAAGGAATTCAGGTAAGAACCGTTTTGGATGGAAATAATGCCGGAATGATATTTTTTGATTTTTTGAATTTTTTTTCTTTTTTTTTGGAATTTTCTTGCCCAGGTCTGGTAAGAATGGAATTCGCGACTTAATTTTTTTTTCCTCTTTCTCAGCCTATATCAACCCGGTTTGGATAGAAATAATGCCGTAATCATATTTTTTAATTTTTTGAATTTTTTTACTATTTTTTGGGAATTTTCTACACCAGGTCAGGTAAAAACGGAATTCGGGACTAATTTTTTTTTTTTCTTTTTCTCGGACTATATCAACTCGATTTGGATAGATTTAATATCGGAATGATGTTTTTCAGTTTTTGGAATTTTCTAGCCCGAGTCGAGTATGAACGAGAGATTATACCTTCAGGCTGTTGTGACTCCAGGATTTTTGCTCAGGGTGTTCCTTAGCATAAATTATACAATCTTTTTTTTTTTTAGCCTTTATATAATTAGGTTTGATTCAATGTTATTAATTTCATTCCATTCCGGCCAGAAAATACCGTGCCGGTAAACAAACTAGAACAGTAACCTACCCTATTCCACTTTGGAAAAAATTTCAGGTCATTCCGTTCTATTTTGGGTGTGTCAGGATGTTTCGGTAAATACCAACCGAAAGTCAAGATTCGGCCGTCATGAAATTTCTTTTCTCTCTTTCTCAGCCTATCTCAGCCCGGTTTTGATAGAAATAATGCCGGAATGATGTTTTATATATATATATATATATATATTTTTTTTTTGGGAATTCTCTATCCCTGGTCAGGAAGGAACAGAAGTCGGAACAAAATTTTTTTCTTTCTTTCTCCGCCTATTTTCGCCCGGTTTGGATAGAAATAATGTCAGAATGGTGTTTTTTTTTAAAGTTTTTTGCACTTTTTTGCTATTTTTTTTTGAAATTTTCTATCTTGGGTCAGGCAGGAACGGAATTCATATCGAAATTTTGTTTCTCTTTCTCCGTCAATCTAAACCCGGTTTGGATAGAAATAATGTCGGAACGATTTGCACGTCAGTATCGCTACGGGCCTCCACCAGAGTTTCCTCTGGCTTCGCCCCGCTCAAGCATAGTTCACCATCTTTTTGTCCCGACAGGTATGCTCTCACCCGAACCCTTCTCAGAAGATCAAGGTCCGTCGGCGATGCAACTCTCAAGGGGATCCCGCCAATCAGCTTCCTTGCGCCTTACGGGTTTACTGACCCGTTGACTCGCACACATGTCAGACTCCTTGGTCCACAAGACGGGCCGAATGGGGAGCCCGTAGGCATCGAGTGCGCAGATGCTGAGGCACGCCGTGACGCGCGCCCTGCCAACCATGATCGCGGCAACGATGTCTCCACGGGCATAACTACAGCCCGGGCTTGGGCGTCGCCGTAATCCGCATCGGCCCACGCCCCGAGTCGATCGGCAGACCGGCTGTCGCCATTCCACATCCGACCGGGGCGCATCGCCGGCCTCCATCCGCTTCCCTCCCGACAATTTCAAGCACTCTTTGACTCTCCTTTCAAAGACCTTTTCATCTTTCCCTCGCGGTACTTGTTTGCTATCGGTCTCTCGCCCGTATTTAGCCTTGGATGAAATTTGCCACCCGATTGGGGTTGCATTCCCAAACAACCCGACTCGCCAACAGCGCCTCGTGGTGCGACAAGGTCTGGGCACAACAGGGCTCTCACCCACTCCGGCGCCCCCTTCCAGGGGACTTGGGCCAGGTCCGCCACTGAGTACGCTTCTCCAGATTACAATTCGGAAACGCCCGTGAGGGCGCCCGATTCTCAAGCAGGGCTGTTCCCGGTTTGCTCGCCGTTACTAGGGGAATCCTTGCAAGTTTCTTTTCCTCCGCTTATTGATATGCTTAAACTCAGCGGGTAGTCCTGCTTGACCTAGGGTCGCGTTGGGAGCATCGCCAAGGCAACGCGTAAGGGTCTGAAGAGCGCGTTCAGACGACGGGGCACGCACAACGGGGAACGAGGGTCGAAAAACCGCCGATTGTCATGGCGCTCGTCGCCGAGGAATCGCTTTTAGGCTAACCGCACACGCAAGTGCGCACAGGAGGCCAACTTCAGCCCCACTCGAACCGGAGTTTGGGGGGGCAACGATGCATGACACCCAGGCAGACGTGCCCTCGGCCGAATGGCTTCGGGCGCAACTTGCGTTCAAAAACTCGATGATTCGCGGGATTCTGCAATTCACACCAAGTATCCCATTTCGCTACGTTCTTCATCGATGCGAGAGCCTAGATATCCGTTGCCGAGAGTCGTTTTGAATAATTCATAAGACGCCGATGCTGGGGGCGCACCATGTCCGGGGCCTCCGGCATGGCTCTCCTGGTTCGATTTCCTTGGCACGTTCCACGCCAGGGTTCAATTTGCGAGCAGGAGCCGCGAGGTCGCCGCCCGTAGGGAGGGGCGAGGGGGCAACGAGCGCCCCCACCCCCCGTCTGTTGTAACCAATTCGCGGGTCGTTCTGCTGTGCAGGTTTCGACAATGATCCTTCCGCAGGTTCACCTACGAAAACCTTGTTACGTCTTCTCCTTCCTCTAAATGATAAGGTTCAGTGGACTTCTCGCGACGTCGCCAGCAACGAACCGCCCACGTCGTCGCAATCCGAACACTTCACCGGACCATTCAATCGGTAGGAGCGACGAGCGGTGTGTACAAAGGGCAGGGACGTAGTCAACGCGACCTGATGACTCGCGCTTACTTGGAATTCCTCGTTGAAGACCAACAATTGCAATGATCTATCCCCATCACGAAGAAATTTTAAAGATTACCCGGGCCTGTCGGCCAAGGCTATAAACTTGTTGAATACATCAGTGTAGCGCATGTGCGGCCCAGAACATCTAAGGGCTGTTATTACCTCAAACTTCCTTGGCCTAAGCGGCCATAGTCCCTCTAAGAAGCTAGCCGCGGAGGGTCACCTCCGCATAGCTAGTTAGCAGGCTGAGGTCTCGTTCGTTAACGGAATTAACCAGACAAATCACTCCACCAACTAAGAATGGCCGTGCACGACTACCCATAGAATAAAGAAAGAGCTCTCAGTCTGTCAATCCTTACTATGTCTGGATCTGGTATGTTTCCCCATGTTGAGTCAAATTAAGCAAAAAATTCCGACCCGGGCTAGAAAATTCCGAGAAATTATAAAATATCATTCCGGCATTTTTTCTATCCAAACCGGGTTGATATAGACCTAGAAAGTGAGAAAAAAAAATTTAGTCCCGAATTTCGTTCCTATCTGACCTGGGCTATAAAATTCTAAAAAAAATAGCAAAAAAATTCAAAAAATTAAAAAACATAATTGGTATTAATTCTACCCAAACTGGGTTGATAATGGCCGAGAAACAACGAAAAAAAGTTTAGTCCCAAATTCCGTTTCTACCTGACCCGGGCTAAAAAATTCCAAAAACAAATAGCAAAAAAAGTAAAAAACATAACCGGTATTAATTCTATCCAAACCGGGTTCATATTGGCTGAGAAAGAGAGTAAAAATATTTAGTCCTGAATTCCGTTCCTACCCGATCTGCGCTAGAAAATTCCAAAAAAAAATAGAAAAAAAATTCAAAAAATTAACGAATATCATTTCGACATTATTTCTATCCAAACCGGGGTTTATATAGGCCGAGAATGATAGAGAAAATTTTTAGTCCCGAATTCCGTTCCTACCAGACCTGCGCTAGAAAATTCCAAAAAAAAATCAAAAAAAAAATTAAAAATATCATTCCGGTATTATTTCTATCCAAACCAGGGTTGATATCGGCCGAGAAAGAGAGAGAAAAATTTTAGTCCCGAATTCCGTTCTTACCCGGCCCGGGCAAGAAAATTCCCAAAAAAATTCAAAAAATTAAAAAACATTATTCTGCATTATTTCTATCCAAATCCAGTTGAGATAGGCTGTGAATGGGAGAAAAAAATTGTTGTCTCGGATTACGTTCCCAACCGACCCGTGCTAGAAAATTCCCACAAAAAATACCAAAACATATAAAAAATTAAAAAATATCAATCTGGCATTATTTCTATTCAAACCGGGTTGATATAGGCCTAGAAAGTGAGAAAACAATTTTAGTCCCGAATTCCGTTCCTACCCGACCCAGGTTAGAAAATTCCAAAAAAAATTGAAAAAAATTAAAAAATTAAAAAACATAACCAGTATTAATTCTATCCAAACCACTGATATTGGCTGAGAAAGAGAGAAAAAAAGTTTAGTCCCGAATTCCGTTCCTCCCGGACCCGCTCAAGAAAAGTCCAAAACAAATAGAAAAAAAAATTCAAAAAATTAAAAAATATCATTACGGAAAAATTTCTATCTAAACCGGGGTTGATATAGGCCTAGAAAGAAAGAAAAAATTTAGAACTGAATTCCGTTCGTAACCAACCCGCGCTACAAAATTCCAAAAAAAATTCAAAAAATTAAAAATTATCATTCAGGCATTATTTCTATCCAAACCGGGTTGATATAGGCCAAGAAAGAGAGAGAAAAATTTTAGTCCCGAACTTCGTTCCTTCCCGTCCTGCGCTAGAAAATTTCAAAAAAAAAGCAAAAAAATTGAAAAAATTGAAAAACATCATTGCGGAGTTATTTCTTTCCAAACCGGATTGATATAGGCTGAGAAAGAGAGAGAGAATTTTTTTTCCCAAATTCTATTCCAACCAGACCGGCCTAGAAAATTCCAAAAAAAATAGCAACAAAACTCAAAAACTTAAAAAACATCATTCCGGTATTAATTCTATCCAAACTAGGTTGATATAGGCCAAGAAATACAGAAAATAAATTTTTATTTCGAATTCCGTTCCGACCGACCCGCGCTTGAAAATTCCAAAAAAGAAAAACAAAAAAATATCATTCTGGCGTTATTTCTATCCAAACAGGTTGATATAGGCCGAGAAAGAAAAAAAAAATTTAGTCCCGAATTCCGTTCTTACCCGACCCAATTTAGAAAATTTCCAAAAAAATAGCAACAAGATTCAAAAAATTAAAAACTATCATTCCGGGATTATTTCTATCCAAATCGGGTTGATATAGGCAGAGAAAGAGAAAAAAAAAAAAATTTAGTCCCGAATTCCGTTCCTACCTGACCCGCACTAGAAAAATCCCAAAAAAATAGAAAAAAAATTTAAAAATATCGTTCTGACTTTATATCTATCCAAATCGAGTATAGATAGGTCGAGAAAGGGAGAAAAAAATTTTCATCCCGAATTCCGTTCCTACCCGATCCGGGCTAGAAAATACCAAAAAAAATTGCAAAAAAATTTAAAAAACATCGTTCCGAATTTATTTCTATCCAAACCGGGTTAATATAGGCTGAGAAAGAGAGAAAAAATTTTAGTCCCGAATTCCGTTCTTGCCGGACCCGGGCTAGAAATTTCCCAAAAAAATAGCGAAAAATTCAAAAAATTAAAAAAATCTTTCCGGCATTATTTCTATCCAAATCGGGTTGATATAGGTCGAGAAAGAGAAAAAAAAATTTCCAGAATTCCGTTCCTAACGGAATCGGGCGAGAAAATTCACAAAAAAATATAAAAAATTAAAAATTATCATTCCGGCATTATTTCTATCCAAACCGGGTTGATATAGGCCGAGAAAGAAAAAAAAAATTTAGTCCCGAACTCAATTTCTACCTGACCAAGGCAAGAAAAATCCCAAAAAATTAAAAAATATTATTCCGGCAATATTTTTATCCAAACCAGGTTGACATAGGCCGTGAAAGAGAGAAAAAAAAAATTTAGTCCCGAATTTCAAAAAACTAAAAAACATCATTTTGGCATTATTTCTATCCAAATTGAGTGAAGATAGGTTGAGAAAGGGAGAAAAAAATTTTCTTCCCGAATTCCGTTCCTACCCGACCCAGGCTATATAAAATACCAATAAAAATAATAAAAAAGTTTTCAAAAATTAAAAAACATCATTCCGGACTTATTTCTATCCAAATCTGGGTTGATATAGGCCGAGAAAAGAAAAAAAAATTTAATCCCGAATTCCATTCCTATCCGACCCGGGCAAGAAAATTCCAAAAAAAAATAGCAACAAAATTTAAAAAATTAAAAAACATCATTCCCGTATTAATTCTATCCAAACCGGGTTGATATATGCCGAGAAAAAGAAAAAAAAAAAAATTTTGTCCCGAATTCCGTTCCTGCTTGACTTGGGCTTGAAAATTCCCAAAAAAATAGCAAAAAAATTCGAAAAATTAAAAAAATATCATTCCGCCATCATTTCTATCCAAACCGGGGTTGATATAGGTCGAGAAAGAGAGAGAAAAATTTTAGTCCCGAATTCAGTTCTTACCTGACACAGGCTAAAAAAATTCAAAACATCATTCTGGCATTATTTCTATCCAAACTGGGTTGATATTGTGTCGAATTCCGTTCCTACCTGACCCGCACTAGAAAATTCCCAAAAAAATACAAATGTTTTTTTTTTCCAAATTGAGTTAAGAGAAGTTGAGAAAGGGAGAAAAAAAATTTCTTCTCGAATTCCGTTCCTACCCAACCCGGGGCATGAAAATAGCAAAAAAATTTAAAAACGTAAAAAACATCATTCCGGACTTATTTCAATCCAAACCATATTGATATAGGCCGAGAAAGGGAGAAAAAAAATTTAGTATCGAATTCCGTCCCTCCCCGACCCGAGCTAGAAAATTCCAAAAAAAGTAGGAAAAAAAATACAAAAAATTAAAAAATATCATTCTTGCATTATTTTTATCCAAACCGGTTGATATTGGCCGAGAAGGAGAGTGAAAAATTTTAGTCCGGAATTCCGTTCCAACCAGACCTGCACTAGAAAATTCCCAAAGAAATAGAAAAAAAATTCAAAAAATTAAAAAACATCATTCGGGCATTATATCTATCCAAATCGGATTAAGATAGGTCGAGAAAGGGCGAAAAAAATTTTCGTCCCGAATTCCATTCACACCCGGCCAGGGCTAGAAAATAGCAAAAAAATTTCAAAAATTAAAACACATCATTCCGGACTAATTTCTATCCAAAACGGGTTGAAAAAGGCCAAGAAAGAGAAAAAAAAAATTTAGTCTCGAATTTCGTTCCTACCCGACCCTAGCTAGAAAATAGCAAAAAAAATTGCAAAAAAATTAAAAATATCATTCCGGCATCATTTCTATCCAAACCGGGGTTGATATAGGCCGAGAAAGAGAGAGAAAAATTTTAGTCCCGAATTCCGTTCCTACCTAACCCGCACTAGAAAATTCCAAAAAAAATGGAAAAAAATTCAAAAAACTAAAAAATATCATTCCGACATTATTTCTATCCATACCGGGTTGATATAGGCCGAGAAAGAAAAAAAAAAAAAATTTAGTCCCGAATTCTGTTCCAATCTGACCCGGGCTAGAAAATTCCGAAAAAAATAGAAAAAAAAATAGATAAAATTAAAAAATAGCATTCTGTCATTATTTCTATCCATATCGGGTTGATATAGGCCGAGAAAGAAATAAAACAATTTACTCCCGAATTCCGTTCATACCTGACTTTGGCTAGAAATTCCCAAAAAAATAGAAAAAAAATAGAAAAATATCATCCCGGCATTATTCTATCCAAACCAAGTTGAAATAGGCCGAGAAAGAGAAAAAAAAAAAAAATTTTGTCCCGAATTCCATTCCTACCCGACCCGGGCAAGAAAATTCCAAAAAAAATAGCAAAAAAATTCAAAAAATTGAAACAATCGTTCAGGAATTATTTCTATCCAAACCGGTTGATATAGGCCAAGAAAGAGGTGAAAATTTTTGTCCCGAATTCCGATCCTTTCTGACCCGCGCTAGAAAATTCCCGAAAAAATACTAAAAAAATTCAAAAAATTAAAAAACATCATTCTAGATTTATTTCTATCCAAACCGGGTTGATAAAGGCCGAGAAAGAAAAAAAAGAATTTAGTCCCGAATTCTGTTTCTACCCGATCTGGGCCAGAAAATTCCGAATAAAATAGCAAAACAATTAAAAAATATCACTTCGGCATTATTTCTATCCAAAACGGGTTGATACAGATCGAGAAAGAGAGAAAAAAATTTTAGTTCCGAATTACGTTCCGACCTTACCCGCAGTATAAAATTCCCAAAAAAATAGAAAAAAAATTCAAAAACATCATTCTGGCATTATATCCATCCAAATCGAGTTATGATAGCTTGAGAAAGGGAGAAAAAAAATTTCGTCCCGAATTTCGTTCCTACCAGACCCGGGCTAGAAAATACCAAAAAAATAACAAAATCATTTCAAAAATTAAAAAAATCATTCTGTACTTATTTCTATCCAAACCAGGTTGATATAAGCTGACATAGAATTCCGGTCTTACCCGACTTGAGCTAGAAAATTCCCAAAAAAATAGCAAAAATATTAAAAAATATCATTCCAGATTTATTTCTTTCCAAACCGAGTTGATATAGGCCGAGAAAGAGAGAGAAAAATTTTAGTCCCGAATTCCGTTCCTATCCGACATGCGCTAGAAAATTCCAAAAAAAATAGAAAAAATATTTAAAAAATTAGAAAATGTCATTCCGCATTATTTCTATCCAAACCGCATTGATATAGGACAAGAAAGAGTGAAAAAAAATTTAGTCCCGAATTCCGTTTCTACCGGACACACGATAGAAAATTCCCAAAAAAATAGCAAAAACATTCAAAAAATTAAAAAACATCATTCCGGCATTATTTCTATCCAAACCGCGTTGATGTAGGCTAAGAAAGAGGGACAAAAGTTTTAGTCCAGAATTCCGTTCCTGCCTGACCTCAGTAAGAAAATTCCCAAAAAAATTAAGAATTATCATTCCGGCATTATTTCTATCCAAACATGTTGATATAGGCCGAGAAAAGGAGAGAAATATTTTAGTCCCGAATTCCATTCCTACCAAAACTGGGCTAGAAAATTCCGAAAAAATAGCAAAAAAATTCAAAAAATTAAAAATTATCATTCCAGCAGTATTTCTATCAAAACCGGGTTTATATAGGCCGTGAAAGAGAAAAATTTTTGTCCCAAATTCCGTTACTACCCGACCCATGCTAGAAAATTCCAAAAAAAATAGAAAAAAATTTCAAAAATTAAAAAATATCATTCCGGCAATATTTCTACCCAAACCGGGGGTGATATAGACCGAGAAAGAGAAAAAAAAAAAAATTTAGTCCCGAAATCCGTTCCTACCCAACCCGTGCTAGAAAATTCCAAAAAAAATATTAAAAAAAATCGAAAAATTAAAAAATATCATTCCGGCATTATTTATATCCAAACCGGGGTTGATATATATGCCTAGAAGGAGAGAGACAAATTTTAGTCCCGAATTTCATTATTACCTAACCCGGGATAGAAAATTCCCAAAAAAATAGCAAAAAATTATAGAACATCATTCTGGCATTATTTCTATCCAAACCGGGTCGATGTAGGCCGAGAAAAAAAAAAAATTTAGTTCCGAATTCCATTCCTACCTGACCCGGGCAACAAAATTCCAAAAAAAATAGCAAAAAAATTCAAAAAATTAAAAAACATCATTCCGGTATTTATTCTTTCCAAACCGAGTTAATATATGCCGAGAAAGAGAAAAGAAAAATTTTATTCCCGAGTTCCGTTCCTACCTAACCAGGGCTAGAAAATTAAAAAAAAAATTAGCAAAAAAATTCAAAAAATCGTTCCGGCAAAATTTCTATCCAAACCGGGTTGATATAGGCTGAGAAAGAAAAAAACATTTTAGTTCCAAATTCCGTACCTACCAGACTCGGGCTAGAAAATTCCAAAAAAAATAGCAAAAAAATTAAAGAAAATTAAAAATTATCATTCTGACAATATTTCTATCCAAACCGGGTTGATATAGGCCAAGAAAAGGAGAGAAAAATTTTAGTCCTGAATTCCGTTCCTACCCTACCCGGGCTAGAAAATTCCAAAAGAAATAGCAAAAATTTAAAAAACATCATTCCGGTATTAATTCT
The DNA here is from genome assembly GCA_028535165.1 of Quercus tomentella. Classification (NCBI taxonomy): domain Eukaryota; kingdom Viridiplantae; phylum Streptophyta; class Magnoliopsida; order Fagales; family Fagaceae; genus Quercus; species Quercus tomentella. The sequence goes on along the minus strand of JAPQVY010000012.1, from coordinate 27,991,078 downwards.
ATCCACACCGGGTTGATATAGGCCGAGAAAGAGAAAAATTTTAGTCCAGAATTCCGTTCTAGCATGACTTCGGCTCGAAAATTCCCAAAAAAAATAGCAAAAAAATTAAAAAACATCATTCCTGCATTAATTCTATCCAAACCGATATAGGTCGAGAAAGAGAAAAAAATTTTGGTCCGGAATTCCGTTCGCACCCTACCCGGGCTAGAAAATTCCCAAAAAAATAGCAAAAAATTCAAAAAATTAAAAACACCATTCTGGTATTACTTCTATCCAAATTGAGTTAAGATTGGTTGAAAAAGGGAGAAAAACAATTTTCTTCCCGAATTCCGTTCCTAATCGACCCTCTCAAGAAAATTCCACAAAAAATAGATAAAAAGTTAAAAAAATTAAAAAATCTCATTCCAGCAATATTTCTGTCCAAACCGCAGTTGATATAGGCCGAGAAAGAGAAAACAAAAAATTTAGTTCCGAATTCGGTTCCAACCCGACCCGGTTTAGAAAATTCCAAAAAAAATAGCAACAAAATTAAAAAACACCATTCCGAAATTAATTCTATCCAAACCAGGTTGATTTAGGCCAAGAAAGGGAGAAAAAAATTTTGTCCCAAATTCCGTTCCTACCGGACCTGGGCTAGAAATTTCCCAAAAAAAAAAAGAAAAAAAATTAAAAAAATCGTTGCGACATTATTTCTATCCAAACCAGGTTGATATAGGCCGAGAAAGAGGGAGAACAATTTTTGTCCCCAATTCCATTCCTAACTGACCCGCACTAGAAAATTCCCAAAAAAATAGAAAAAATTAAAAAACATCATTCTAGCAGTATTACTATCCAAATTGAGTGAAGATAGGTTGAGAAAGGGACAAAAAAAATTTCTTCCCGAACTCCGTTCCTACTCGACCCGGGCTAGAAAATTCGAAAAAAAATAGCAAAAAAATTCAAAAAATTAAAAAACATCATTCCGGTATTAATTCGATCGAAACCGGGTTGATATAGGCCAAGAAAGAGGAAAAAAAAATTTAGTCTCGAATTCCGTTCCTACCCGACCCGGGCTAGAAAATACCAAAAAAAATTAAAAAAAATTTTCAAAAATTAAAAAACATCATTTCGGACTTATTTCTATCCAAACTGGGTTGATATAGTCCGAGAAAGAGGGACAAAACTTTTACTCCTGAATTCTGTTTGTGCCCGACCCAGCCTGGAAAATTCGAAAAAAAAATAACAAAAAAATTAAAAAAATTAGAAAAATCGTTCCGGCATTATTTCTATCCAAATCGGGTTGATATAGGCAGAGAAAGAGAGAAAAATTTTTGTCCCGAATTCCTTTCCTACCGAACACGCGCTAGAAAATTCCAAAAAAATAGGAAAAAAATTAAAAAAAATCATTTCGGCATTCTTTCTATCCAAACCGAGATTGATATAGGCCGAGAAAGAGAAAAAAATTTTAGGCCCGAATTCCGTTCCCACCCGACCCGGGATACAAAAGTCAGAAAAAAACAGCAAAAAAATTCAAAAAATTAAAAATTTTCATTCTGGCATTATTTCTATCCAAACCGGGTTGATATGGGCCGAGAAACAAAAAAAAAAAATTAGTCCCAAATTCTGTTCCTACTTGCCCCGCACTAGAAAATTTCCAAAAAAATAGAAAAAATTAAAAAAACATCATTCTTGCAGTATTTCTGTCCAAATTGAGTTAAGATAGGTTCAGAAAGAGGGAAAAAAATTTTCTTCCCGAATTCCGTTCCTACCCGACCCGTGCTAGAAAAGACCAAAAAAGAAATAAAAAATTTTCAAAAATTAAAAAAATCATTCCGGACTTATTTCTATCCAAACCGGGTTGATATATGCTGAGAAAGAGAGAAAAAAATTTTAGTCCCGAATTCTGTTACTACCTGATTCGGGCTAGAAAATTAAAAAAAAAAAAAAAACAAATTCAAAAAAATAAAAAATATTATTCCGGCATTATTTCTATCCAAATCGAGTTGGTATAGGCCGTGAAAGAGAATTTTAGTCCCGAATTCCGTTCCTACCCGACCCGCGCTTTCTCGGCCTATATCAACGCGGGTTGGATAGAAATAATGCCGTAATAATATTTTTTTATTTTTTTGAATTTTTTTGCTATTTTGTTCTTTTAATTTTCTAGCTCGGATCAGGGAGGAACGGAATTCGGGACGTAAATTTTTTTTTTTCTCTTCCTCAGCATATATCAACCCAGTTTGGATAGAAATAAGTTCGGAATGATGTTTTAAAATTTTTGCTATTTTTTTTGGTATATTCTGGCCCGGGTCGGGTAGGAACGGAATTCGGGACGACAATTTTTTTCTCCATTTGTCGATCAATCTTAACTCGATTTGGATAGATATAATGCCAGAATGTGTTTTTTAATTTTTAAAATTTTTCTCTATATGATATTTTTGGATATGATATTTTTAAATTTGGATATGATATTTTTTAGTTTTTTGAATTTTTTTTGAATTTTTTTTGTTGGAATTTTCTGGACCGGGTCGGGTTGAAACGGAATTCAGGACTAAAACTTTTCTCTCCCTTTCTCGGCCTATATCAACCCTGGTTTGGATAGACATAATGCCGGAATGATATTTTTTCATTTTTTTCATTTTTTTTTTTTGAATTTTCAAGCATGGGTAGATTCGGAACAGAATTCGGGTCTAAAATTGTTTTCTTTCTTTCACGGCCTATATCAACGCGGTTTGGATAGAAATAATGCTGAAAAGATATTTTTTAATTTTTTGAATATTTTTTCTACTTTTTTTGGAACCTTCTGGCCCGAGTCGGCTAGGAACGGAATTCGGGACTAAAATTTTTCTCTCCCTTTCTCGGACTATATCAACCCATTCTAGATAGAAATAATGCCAGAATGATATTCTTTTCATTTTTTTTCTATTTTTTTTTTTAATTTTCTAACGTGGTTCGGTTTGGAACGGAATTCGGGACTACAACTTTTCTCTCTCTTTCTAGGCCTATATCAACCTTGGTTTGGATAGAAATAATACCAGAATGATATTTTTTAAATTTTTTGAATTTTTTCTATTTTTTTTTTTAATTTTCTTGCTTGGGTCAGGTAGGAACGGAATTCGGGACTAATTTTTTTTTTTCTCTTTCACAGCCAATATAAATGCGGTTTAAATTGAAATAATGCCGAAATGATTTTTTTTTTTTATAATTTTTATAATATTTTTTCTTTTTTTTTTTGGAATTTTCTAGCGCGGGTCAGCTAGGAACGGAATTCGGGACCAAAATTTTTCTCTCTCTTTCTCGGTCTATATCAACCTCGGTTTGGACAGAAATAATGCCGGAATGATATTTTTTTACTATTTTTTTTGTAATTTTCTAGCCCGGGTCGGGTAGAAACAGAATTCTGGGAAATTTTTTTTTTCTCCCTTTCTCGACCTATATCAACCTCGGTTTGGAAAGAAATAATGCTGGAAAGATATTTCTTGATTTTTTGAATTTTTTTGCTATATCAGGACTAAATCAGGACTAAATTTTTTTTTTTTTCTCTTTTTCGACCTAAATCAACCCCTGTTTGAATAGAAATAATTCCGGAATGATATTTTTTAATTTTTTGAACTTTTTTGCTATTTTTTTTGTGAATTTTCAAGCCCCGGTAGGGTAGGAATGGAATTCAGGACTTAAATATTTTTTCTCTGTTTCTCGGCCTATATCAACCCGGTTTGAATAGAAATAATATCGGAATAATATTTTTGAATATTTTTGCTATTTTTATTGGAATTTTCTAGTCCGGATCGTGGAGGAACGGAATTCGGGACAAAAATTTTTTTCACTCCTTCTCGACGTATATCAACCCGGTTTCGATATAAATAAGTTCGGAATGATGTTTTTTAATTTTGAAATTTTTTTGCTCTTTTTTTTGGAATTTTCTAGACGGGTCGTGTAAGAACGGAATTCGGGAAGAAATTTTTTTGCTCCCTTTCTCAACCTTTCTTAACTCAATTTGGATAGAAATAATGCTAGTATGATGTTTTTTAATTTTTTGAATTTTTTTTTCTATTTTTATGGGAATTCTCTAGAGCGGGTCCGGTAGGAACGGAATTCGGGACTAAATTTTTTCTCTCCCTTTCTCAGCCTATATCAACCCGGTTTGGATAGAAATAATGCCGGAATGACATTTTTAATTTTCATTTTTTCTATTTTTTTGGGAATTTTCTTGCAAGGGTCGTGTAGAAACAGAATCTGGGACTAAAATTTTTTTTTCTCTTTCTCGGACTATATAAATCCAGTTTAGATAGAAATAATGTCGAAATGATATTTTTTAATATTTTGAATATTTTGCTATTTTTTTTGGAATTTTATAGCCCAGGTCGAGTAGAAACAGAATTCGAAACTTAAACTTTTCTCCCTCTTTCTCGGCCTATCTCGACCCCGGTTTGGGTAGAAATATTGCCGGAATGATATTTTTAAATTTTTTTTTTTTTAATTTTCTATCCTAGGTTAGGTAGGAACACAATTCGAGACCAAAATTTTTCTCACTCTGTCACGGCCTACATTAACGCGGTTTGGATAGAAATAATGCCGTAATGATATTTTTTAGTTTTTTCAATTTTTTTGCAATTTTTTTGGAATTTTCTTTCTCGGCCTATATGAACCCGGTTTGTATAGAAATATCGCCGGAACAATTTTTTGAATTTTTTTGCTATTTTTTTCGGAATTTTCTTGGCCAGGCCAGGCAGGAACGGAATTCGGGACTATATTTTTTTCTCTATTTCTCGACCTATATCAACCCGGTTTGGATTGAATTAATACCGGAATGATGTTTTTTAATTTTTGGAATTTTCTTGCCCTGGTCAGGTTGGAACGGAATTCAGGACTAAATTTTTTATTTCTCTTTCTCAGCCTATATCAACCCAGTTTGGATAGAAATAATGCTGGAATGATATTTTTTAATTTTTTATCTATTTTTTTTGGAATTTTCTGGCGTGGATCGGGTTGGAACGGAATTCGGGACTAAAACTATTCTCTCTCTTTCTCGGCCTATATCAACCCTTGGATAGAAATAATGCCAGAATGATGTTTTTTAATTTTTGGAATTTTCTTGCCCTGGTTAGGTTGGAACGGAATTCAGGACTAAATTTTTGCTCTTTTTTTTGGAATTTTCTAGAAGGGTCGGGTAGGAACGAAATTCGGGAAGAAAATTTTTGCTGCCTTTCTCAACCTATCTTAACTCAATTTGGATAGAAATAATGCCAGAATGATGTTTTTTACTTTTTTGAATTTTTTTGGAAATTTTCTAGTGCGGGGCTGGTAGGAACGGAATTCAGGACTAAAATGTTTCTCTCTTTCTCGCCCTATATAAACCCAGTTTAGATAGAAATAATGCCGGAATGATTTTTAATATTTTGAATTTTTTTGCAATTTTTTTTGGAATTTTCTAGCCCGGGTTGGGTAGAAACGAAATTCGGAACTAAAACTTTTCTCCCTCTTTCTCAGCCTATATCAACCCCGGTTTGGATAGAAATAATGCCAAAATGATATTTTTTAATTTTTTTAATTTTTTTTTTAATCTTCTATCCTAGGTCGGGTAGGAACAGAATTCAGGACTAAAATTTTTCTTTCTCTTTCATGGCCCACATTAACGCAGTTTGGATAGAAATAATGCCGGAACGTTATTTTTTAATTTTTTCAATTTATTTGCTATTTTTTTGGGAATTTTCTAGCCAAGGTCGGGTAGGAACGGAATTCGGGACTAAAATTTTTTTTTCTCTCTTTTTCGACATGTATCAACCCCTGTTTGAATAGAGATAATTCCGGAATGTTAATTTTTAATTTTTTGAATTTTTATGCTAATTTTTTGGGAATTTTCTAGCCCCGGTAGGGTAGGAATGTAATTCGGGACTTAACTCTTTTTTTTCTCTTTCTCGGCCTATATCAACCCGGTTTGGATAGAAATAATGTAGGAATAATAATTTTTAATTTTTTGAATTTTTTTGCTATTTTTTTGGGAATTTTTTAGCTCGTGTCGGGTAGGAACGAAATTCGGGACTAAATTTTTTTTTTCTCGTTTTCGGTTTATATCAACCCGGTATAGATAGAAATAATGCTGGAATGATTTTTTAAATTTTTTGAATTTTTTTGGGAAATTTCTAGCGCAGGTCAGACAGGAAAGGAATTCGGGACTAAATTTTTTTTTTCTCTTTCTCGGTCTATATCAACCCGGTTTGGACAGAATTAAGTACCGGAATGATGTTTTTAATTTTTTGAATGTTTTTGCTATTCTTTTGGGAATTTTCTTTCCTGGGATGGGTTAAGAACGGAATTGGGGGTAAAATTTTTCTTTGTCTTTCTCGGCCTATATCAACGCGGGTTATGCCGGAATAATATTTTTCTATTTTTTTCTATTTTTTTTGAAATTTTCTAGTGTAGGTCGGGTAGGAACGGAATTCGAGACTAGGAACGGAATTCGGGCATAAAATTTTTCTCTCTCATTCTCGGCCTATATCAACCCGGTTTGGATAAAAATTAGTCCGGAATGATATTTTTGAATTTTCTAGTCCGAGTCGAGTGGGAACGGAATTCGGGACAAAATTTTTTTTCTCTCTTTTTCGACCTTGATTAACCCCTGTCTGAATAGAAATAATTTCGGAATGATAATTTTTAATTTTTTGAATTTTTTTGCTATTTTTTTGGGAATTTTCTAGCCTCGGTAGGGTAGGAATGGAATTCAGGACTTAAATCTTTTTTCGATCTTTCTCCACCTATATCAACCCGGTTTGGATAGAAATAACGCCGGAATGATATTTTTTAATTTTTTAAATTTTTTTGGTATTTTTATTTTTGTAATTTTCTTGCCCGGGTCGGGTAGGAACGGAATTCGGAACTAATTTTTTTTTTCTCTTTCTCGGCCTATATCAACCCGGTTTCGATAAAAATAAGTCCGGAATGACGTTTTTTAATTTTTGATATTTTTTTGCTATTTTTTTTGGTATTTTCTGGCCCGTGTCGGGTACAAACTGAATTCAGAACGACAATTTTTTTCTCCCTTTCTCAATCTATCTTAACTCGATTTGGATAGATATCATGGCGGAATGATGTTTTACAAATTTTTTGAATTCTTTTGCTATTTTTTTTGTAATTTTCTAGCCCGGGTCGAGTAGGAATGGAATTCAGAACTAAATTTTTTTTCCCTCTTTCTCGACCAATATCAACCCGGTTTGGATAAAAATAAGTCCGGAAGGATATTTTTTATTTTTTTGAATTTTTTCCTTTTTTTGTTAAATTTTCTAGCCCGGGTCGAGTGAGAACGGAATTCGGGACTAAGTTTTTTTTCTTTCGTTTTCAACCTATATCAACCCCTGTTTGGATAGAAATAATTCCGGAATGATAATTTTTAATTATTTGAATTTTTTTGCTATTTTTTTTGGAATTTTCTAGCCCCGGTGGGTAGGAATGGAATTCGGGACTTAAATCTTTGTTCTCTCTTTCTCGGCCTATATCAACCCGGTTTGGATAGAAATAATGCCAGAATAATATTTTTGAATTTTTTTCCTATTTTTTTTGGAATTTTCTTGCTGGATCATGGAGGAACGGAATTCGGGACTAAAATTTTTTTTACTCTTTCTTGGCCTATATCAACCTGGTTTGGATAGAAATAATGCCAGAATGATGTTTTTTAATTTTTTGATTTTTTTTTTCTATTTTTATGGGAATTTTCTAGTGCGGGTCCGGTAGGAACGGAATTCGGGACTAGAATTTTTCTCTTTGTTTCAGGGCCTATATCAACCCGGTTTGGATATAAATAATGTCGGAATAATATTTTTTAATTTTTTATTCTATTTTTTTGGGAATTTTCTTGCAAGGGTCGTGTAGGAACAGAATTCGGGACAAAAATTTTTTTTTCTCTTTCTTAGACTATATAAACCCAGATTAGATAGAAATAATGTCGTGATGATAATTTTTAATATTTTAAATTTTTTTGCAATTTTCTAGCCGGGTCGGGTAGAGACGGAATTCGGAACTAAAACTTTTCTCCCTCTTTCTCGACCTATATCAACCCCAGTTTGGATAGAAATAATGCCAGAATGATATTTTTTAACTTTTTGAATTTTATTTTGAATTTTCTAGCCTGGGACGGGTACTAACCGAATTCGGGACAAAAATTTTTCTCTTTCTTTCACGGCCTACATTAACGCGGTTCGGATAGAAATAATGCCGGAATGATATTTTTTAATTTTTTCAATTTTTTTGCTATTTTTTTTGGAATTTTCAAGCCCGGGTCGGCTAGGAACGAAATTCAGGACTAAAATTTTTCACTCTTTCTCGACCTATGTCAACCCGGTTTGGATAGAAATAATGCCGGAATGATATTTTTTGAATATTTTTTCTATTTTTTTTAGAATTTTCTTGCTCTATTTTTTTACTCTATTTCTCGGCCAATATCAACCCAGTTTGGATAGAAATAATGCCGGAATGATAATTCTTAATTTTTTTGAATTTTTTTGCTTTTTTTTGGGGAATTTTCTAGCCCAGGTCGGGTAGGAACGGAATTCGGGACTAAAATTTTTATTTCTCTTTCACGGCCTATATCAACCCGGTTTGGATAGAAATAATGCTGGAATGATATTTTTTAATTTTTTTCTATTTCTTTTGGACTTTTCTGGCGCGGATTGGGTTGGAACGGAATTCGGGACTAAAACTTTTCTCCCTCTTTCTCGGCCTATATCAACCCCAGTTCGGATAGAAATAATGCCGGAATGATATTTTTTCAATTTTCTACATTTTTTTTGGAATTTTGTAGCGCGAGTCGGGTAGGAACGAAATTCGGGACTTAAATTTTTCTCTCTCTTCCTTGGCCTATATCAACCCCGGTTTGGATAAAAATAATGCCAGAATGATCATTTTTAATTTTTTGAATTTGTTTGCTATTTTTTTGGGAATTTTCTAGCTCGGGTCGGGTAGGAACGGAATTCGGGACTAAAATTTTTTTCTCGTTCTCGACCTATATCACCTAGTATAGATAGAAATAATGCTGGAATGATTTTTTTTAAATTTTTTGAATTTTTTTGGGAAATTTCTAGCCCAAGTCCGACATGAACGGAATTCGGGACTAAAATTTTTTTTTCTCTTTCTCGGTCTATATCAACCCGGTTTAGACAGAATTAAATACCGGAATGATGTTTTTTAATTTTTGTAAATTTTTTTGCTATTCTTTTTGGAATTTTCTTGCCCGGGACGAGTTAGGAACGGAATTGGGGCTAAAATTTTTCTTTCTCTTTCTCGGCCTATATCAATGCGGGTTATGCAGGAATAATATTTTTCTATTTTTTGAATATTTTTCTATTTTTTTTGAAATTTTCTAGCTCTGGTCGAGTAGGAACGAAATTCGAGACTAAAATTTTTCTCTCTATTTCTCGGCCTATATCAAACCCGGTTTGGAGAGAAGTAATGCCAGGGTGATATTTTTTTATTTTTAAAATTTTTTTGCAGTTTTTGGGAATTTTCTAGCCCCGGTCGGTTAGGCATGGAATTCGGGACTAAAATTTTTTTTTCTTTCTCGGCCAATATCAACCCGGTTTGGGTAAAAATAATGCCGGAATGATATTTTTTAGTTTCTTGAATTTTTTTCTATTTTTTTTGGAATTTTCTAGCGTGGATCGGGTAGGAACGGAATTCGGGACTAAGACTTTTCTCTCTCTTTCCTGGATCAACCCTGCTTTGCATAGAAATAATGCCGGAATAATATTTTTTACTTTTTTGAATTTTTCTGCTATTTTTTTTGGAATTTTCCAACCTGGGTCGGGTTGGAACGGAATTCTGGACTAAAATTTTTCTCTCTTTCTCGGCCTACGTAAACCTCGGTTTAGACAGAAAGAATGCCAAAATGGTATTTTTTTAATTTTTTTTCTATTTTTTTTGGAATTTTCTTGCACGGGTCGGATAGGAACGGAATTCGGGACTACAATTTTTCTCTCTTTCTCGGCCTATATCAACCCGGTTTGGATAGAAATAATGCCGGAACGTTTTTTTTTTTTAATTTTTTTGCTATTTTTTTGGGGAATTTTCAAGCCCAAGTCAGGAAGGAAATGAATTCGGGACAATTTTTTTTTTTTTTTTTTCTCTTTCTCAGTACATATCAACCCGGTTTGGATAGAATTAATACCGGAATGATATTTTTTAATTTTTTTGCTATTTTTTTTGGAATTTTCTGGCGCGGGTCGGCTAGGAACGGAATTCGAGACTAAAATTTTTCTCTTTCTTTCTCGGCCCATATTGACCTGATTTGGATAGAATTAATGCCGGAATGATAATTTTTATTTTTTGAATTTTTTTGCTTTTTTTGGGGAATTTTCTAGCCCGGGTCGAGTAGGAACGAAATTTGGAACTAAAATTTTTCTCTCTTTCTCGTCCTATATGAACTCGGTTTGGATCGAAATAACGCCCTAATGATATTTTTTAATTTTTTGAATTTTTTTCTATTTTTTTGGGAATTTTCAAGCGCGCGTCGGGTACGAATGGAATTTGGGACTAATTTTTTTTTTTTTCTCTTTCTCGGACTATATCAACCCAGTCTAGATAGAAATAATGCCGGACGGATATTTTTGAATTTTTTTTCTTTTTTTTTAGAATTTTCTAGCGCGGGTCGGGTAGGAACGGAATACGGGACTAAAATTTTCTCTCGCTTTCTTGGCTTATATCAACCCAGTTTGGATAGAAATAATGCCGGAAAGATAGTTTTTAATTTTTTGAATTGGCCTGCTTGTTTTTGGGAATTTTCTAGCCCAGGTCGGGTAGGAACGGAATTCGGTATTAAAATTTTTTTTTCTCTTTCTCAGCCTATGTCGACCCAATTTGGATAGAAATACTGCCGGTACTATTTTTTAAATTTTTTTGATATTTTTTCTGGAATTTTCTAGCCAGGGTCAGGTAGGAACGGAATTCGGGATTAAATTTTTTTTTTCTCTTCCTCGGACTATATCAACCCGGTTTGGATAGAAATAATGCTGGAATGATATTTTTTAATTTTTTTGCTTTTTTTTTGGAATTTTCTAGCCCTGGTCGGGTGTGAACGGAATTGGAGACAAAATTTTTTTTTTTCTCTTTCTCGGACTATATCAACCTGATTTCGACAGAAATAATGCCGGAATGATATTTTTTGATTTTTTTGCTATTTTTGTTACAATTTTCAAGCCCGGGTCGGGTAGGAACGGAATTCAGGACTAACTTTTTTTTTTTTTTTTTTTCATTCTCGGCCTATATCAACCCATTTGGATAGAAATAACGCTGAAGTGATATTTTTTAATTTTTTAAATTTTTTTGGTTTTTTTTTTGGAATTTTCAAGCCTGGGTTGGATAGAAATAGTGCCGGAATGATATTTTTAAAGTTTTTGAATTTATTTTCTATTTTTTTGGGAATTTTCAAGCGTGGGTCGAGTACGAACAGAATTCGGGACTAAATTTTTTTTTTTTTCTCTTTCTCGGACTATACCAACCCGCTCTAGATAGAAATAATGCTGGAATGATAATTTTTAATTTTTTGTATGTTTTTGTTTTTGTTATTTTTTTGTGAATTTTCTTGCCCGGTTCGGTTAGGAATCGAATTCGGGAAATTTTTTTTTTCTCTTTCTTGACCTATATCAACCCGATTTTGATAGAAATAATGCCGGAATGATTTTTTTACTTTTTTGAATTTTTTGCTATTTTTTTGGGAAATTTCTAGCCCGGGTCAGGCAAGAACAGAATTCGGGACAAAAATTTTCTTCTCTCTTTCTCGGCCTACATCAACCCGGTTTGGATAGAATTAAAACCGGAATGGAATTCGTGACTAAATTTTTTTTTTCTTTCTCGGCCTATATAAACCCGGTTTGGATAGAAATAATGCCGAAATAATATTTTTTAATTTTTTGAATTTTTTTGCTCTTTTTTTGTGAATTTTCTTGCACAGGTCAGGTAGGAACAGAATTCGGGGCTAAATTTTTTCTCTCCCTTTCTCAGCCTATATCAACCCGGTTTGGATAGAAATAACTCCGAAATGATGTTTTTTAATTTTTGAAAATTTTTGCTATTTTTTTTTGGAATTTTCTAGCACGGGACGGGAAGGAACGAAATTCGAGACTAAAATTTTTCTCTCTCTTTCTCAGCCTATATCAACCCAATTTGGATAGAAATAATGCCTAAATGATAATTTTTAATTTTTTGAATTTTTTTTGAAATTTTGTAGCGTGGGTTGGGTAGGAACGGAATTCGGTTCTAAATTTTTTCTCTCTTTCTAGGCCTATATCAACCCCGGTTTAGATAGAAATTATGCCGTAATGATATTTTTTAATTTTTTGAATTTTTTTTTTCTATTTGTTTTGGAATTTTCTTGAGCGGGTCAGGGAGGAACGGAATTCGGGAATAAATGTTTTTTTTTTTCTCTTTCTCAGCCAATATCGGTGGTTTGGATAGAATTAATACCGGTTATGTTTTTTAATTTTTTAATTTTTTTGCTATTTTTTTTTGGAATTTTCTAGCCCAGATCAGGTAGGAACAGTATTCAGGACTAAAATCTTTTTCCCTCTTTCTCAGCCTATATCAACAAGGTTTGGATAGAATTAATACAGGTTATGTTTTTGAATTTTTTGAATTGTTTTGCTATTTTTTTTGGAATTTTCTAGCCCAGGTCGGGTAGGAACGGAATTCAGGACTAAAATTGTTTTCTCACTTTCTAGGCCTATATCAACCCGGTTTGAATAGAAATAATGCTAGAATGATATTTTTTAATTTTTTAAATATTTTTTTGCTATTTTTTTGAGAATTTTCTAGCCCGGGTCGGTTAGGATCAGAATTTGGGAATAAATTTTTTTTTTTCTCTTTCTCGGCCTATATCTTGACTACCCAGGTTACTATCATTCACCCAAGTAAGCGATTACGCGGGACCCATGCCGGGGTATGGAAGGCTTCCCCATGAACGCCCTATCCAGGGGTATGGAAGGTCACCCCAAGAACGCCCTTACAAAGGAACATGAGTGGTACCTAGCAGAGCCACATACGTAAAGCGTACGCTGTATGGCTGAGATCCCTCCTTTATCCTCGTATGAGAGGTGAGAGTTCCGTACACTTTTGATATGGCTCTGATACCATTGACTACCCAGGTTACTATCATTCACCCAAGTAACCAATCTCAAACGCGGGACCCATGCCGGAGTATGGAAGGCTTCCCCAAGAACGCCCTATCCAGGGTATGGACGGTCACCCCAAGAACGCCCTTACAAAGGAACATGAGCGGTACCTACCAGAGCCACGTACGTAAAGCGTACACTATACGGCGGAGAGCCCTCCTTTATCCTCGTATGAAAGGTGAGAGTTCCATACACTTTTGATACGGCTCTGATACCATTGACTACCCAGGAGAGAGCACAGCAGTAATATGGAAGCATAAACAATGATAAAATAGATGATGAAGAAGAAAATAGCAAAATAGATATAGTCAAAATAAATTAAAACAGAGTATGGAATATGAAAACTGAAACAAATAAAATCTTACTTGAAAATACTTCTGTCTTTGATTAACTTGAAAACAAACTGTCTTTCTTACAAGTTTTGAAAATAAACACTGTCTGAAGAGTTACAAGATTACAAGTAAAATCTGTAAGGGGTTACAAGATTATCTGTCTGAAGGGGTAAGGTTACAAGATTACAAAAAGAAAGTAGAGTACAAAAGTCTTTCGAAGAGAGGGAGAGGGAAAGCTATTACAAAGTCTTTCTAAAAGTCTTTCTGAGGGAGAGAGATATCTTGGACCTATTGGACCTTAAATTTGAACCTTAAAATCTGAACCTAAAAACTGGACCTATCTTCTGTCTTCGGAGTCTGTCCTTTTATAGATCAAGTGAACCATGATAAGTCTTCAAAAGTTACCTAAGTTAATTAAAGTGAACTCAAGTTAATCTGTCGGTAGAATCTTGAACAGTAAAAGTTTATCTTGAACAATAATAGTAGTCTATCTGGCAGTCTGTCCGGGTACGCATGCTGGTGAACAGTAACTTTTCTATCTGTGAGAATCTGCGTACGAATAATATTCTGTCAAAATATCTTTCTAGATCTATCTGCATTCTGTCATTTTATCTTTTGGTCTTTTGTCTTCTTTTTGTATCTATCTGTCTCTTGTCTTCTTTTTGTCTCCTTCTGTCACATGTCATAGGGGTCTTCAGGATGAGTCCCGTAGTTTGGAGAGGAGAATAGAGGAGGATTCCATCTGTCTGTATCTGTTGGAAACTAATCTGGTGCAAGGGGATAGTGACCTGGCGCAGTGTCTATCTTGTCTGTTATTTTGTTTAACCACTTGAATACACTATCATTTTTGACCTTGTATTCTGAAGGGATATTGTCTCTATTGAGACGCCTTCATGCTTTAACTGAAATATGTATTAAAGATTTCTATTTTTGGCAGAATTTGGTCTGAGATTTTAGCCTTAGAATGGCTATCTTGCTTGCTAGGCAATTGATCGTTAATTTTAAAATTAACTAATTAAAGGTTATTATGAAATGGTAAAATATATGATGAGAAAGGACAAGAATAAACTAAAAGTCATGAACCTAAAGTACAAGACAAAGATCCTGGCAAAGGGATAGGAGAAATGATGGAAAGATATGTAGGAACAAAAGAAAGACTAGAATAGTCAACAAAAATAGGAAATCTTTTTTTTTTTTTTTTTTTTAAATATATATATACATACATATATATACATACTTAAGTATATATATACTTAAGTACTACTACTACTGGGTAGAATAGTATTATCTACCATTGTAGGAATCTCATCATCATCTATCACTAAGTCTGCCATTGTAGGAATCTCATCATTACTTTTATCCTTTGAGATGGAAATTTCTTTCAATAAGTGTATATCCTTGGGGAATGGGGGTAGGAGGAACTTAAAGAAAACTTCTGTCTATAAAATATTAGTACATATTCCATTATCTGTCGTGAAGAAAGGGTAGATTAAAGCCAACAAAGGATTTCCTAATATAACTTTAGAGGACAACTTATCTGTTAAGAAGAAAGGTGTTCTGAACTTGATTCCATTATTATATATGTATGCCTTAGTTAGTTTATTACTTATTTTAAGTCTATCACCATTAGCCTGAGTTAATCTATCTGTTGTTGATTCATAATACTTAGAGGGTATTAATCCTTCTTGTATGCAAGGGCAATAACAGTTAATGAAAATTCTTTATGAACTACCAAAGTTATCTCTGTGTACCACTTTTGAAATATCATTCTGTCAATTATATTTAAAAATTCATCTTTATCATCTTCTTTATGAGAACTTTCACCAGTATAATTATGTCTGTCAAGAAGAGAGGAGTCTGTCAGAGGTTCATTACAATATTTAATTCTATCTTTTATGCTAATTACCTGCGCAGTTATCTGTTCAACCATGCCTTTTAATATGAAATTTTCTGATTTTAATTTTTTCAATTCATTTTTTAGGTTATTAATATCTATTTGTAGGTCTGTCACAATTATAGGTTTATTGGGTTTAAATCTATCAGTAATTTCTGTAAAATTATAAGTTGACTTATAATCTTTTAGATCTATTTCAAATCTATCAGTTTCAGTTAAAGGTTCTTTTTAATTTAGATAAATAATCTTTTTTGGACTGTAGATCTGGAAGTTTATCTATTAAATCCATTATTATGTCTTCTTGTTTTGTTAAGACACATATTTTTAATTTTCTTTTGCAATAACAATTATCAGGATTATTACAGTTACATAATTTAACATTTTCATCATGTGAAGAAACATCTATAGAGGATGATGAAGTACTGTTACTATTATCTATCTGGTGAATTTCATTATCTGTTTCATCACTATCTGTCAGTTCTATTATACTCATTAATTTATCCTTTAATTTTCCTGATATATCAAGTTTATTTATCTGTCTTTGAAAGTTACAGTATCTGCTAGTGTGTCCCTTTTTCCCACATTTGAAGCAAGTAATGTCACTTTCCCTACGTCTATCATGTTTCTTTATTTTGGATTCTTCTTTCTTGTCTTTAGACTTACTTTTATAATATCTTCTATTATTGTTCTTATATCTATCACTTCTATCATCTTTCTTTTCTTTTCTTCTTTTCCTAGAGGGAGCAATTAATGGATCAAAACCATATTGCTCACAAAAAGTTCCTAGCTCTTTTTTAGCAAATCTTTTTTCTTTTTCTATCTGGTTTTTTAGCCTTAAGTCATTACATAGCCATAAACCTGTTTTATTAATTGAAGATGATGTGCAACAAAAATTCGCTAAGTCATCTCCCGTCCATATGCGTCGTCCAAAGGATAGACAAGAGGTAAATCTTTGCCAACTCGTCCGTCTGTCCTTAAGGACAGACGAGCTCACTATCGTCCGTCTGTCCTTGAGGACAGACGGACTTTCTACCGTTCGTCCGTCCGTAAAGGACGGACGAGCTTGCTACCATCCCCTCGTCCATAAAGGACAAGGGAAGTTACCATGTCTCCGCCGAGTGGAAGAACGTACCGTCGCCAGTCAAGCCCAACCGTTGTGAAATGCAAACTTCTACGTCAGTTACGGAAGTTACTTCCGGGCCTGTTGGATTCCTCAACTGTAGGAACGGTTACCAAACAAGTAACCGCTTCCCGCATACTATATAAGCACATGCCAATGAAAGAGTAAGGCATTCTGTTTTTGGGAGACTGAGTTTACATTTTTAGTCAGAGACTAACTTCACCATCGGAGGGTTCTTGGCCGGCTTCCACCGGTCTCCTCTGAGTTTTTGCTTGTTTTCTCAGGATCCAGTCGCAAGTTTATCAAGGCCCGGCACTTTCAGTCCACTGATATCCCAGGGTTCATCAGTTGGCGCCGTCTGTGGGAAAGAATAACGTTTGAACTCCATTGTTGGATTCTGCGATTTCTTTCTCTGACAAAAGGGCTGAAATGGTCCGGACAAGGTCAAGGGCTACTAGCCCAGGCCCTCAAGAAAGCAGAGGCGACCGTCAATCGGTGCCTACCGTACAACCGCCTTCTGTCCAACACGTGCAATCCATGGCTGCTACTATGGCGAAATTGACCCGCCAGAACCAGGAGTTGGTTAGAGAACTTAACATGAGGAGGCAGCGTCGCGATGAGAACATTGGAGAATAGGCCCAGAGTCAAGATGGGAGGAATGTCGAGTTTGAAAGCCAATCAAGGGGTACCCCTTCAAGGAGGGTGCCTCACTTGGAAAGGGAGATGGACCAAATGAGAAGAACTATGGATGAGATGAAGGAGAATATGAAGAGGACCAACCCTGTAGAAGACTTGGTTCATAGAACTGACTCCCCTTTTGTGCCATCCATCAATGCTCACCCTTTGCCGCCCAAGTTTAAGATGCCTTCCTTAAATTTATATGATGGGACGCGAGATTCGTTTGACCACATTGCCACCTTCAAAACTACTATGCACCTTCAAGGGGTTCCAGATGAAATAATGTGCAGAGCTTTCCCTACTACCCTTAAAGGACCCGCACGAGTGTGGTTCAGCAAAATACCTCCGAGCACAGTAACGTCCTTCGAGGAGTTAAGCAAGTTGTTTGTCAACAATTTCATCGGAGGACAGAGGCACAAGCGTTCCTCGTCTAGTTTGCTGACCATAGAACAAGGGGAGAATGAAAGTTTGCGGTCCTTCATTACGCGGTTCAACAGGGAAGCCTTAGCAATGGACGAGATGGATGACAAGCTCCTTCTAGCGGCTTTCCACAATGGGGTTCACTCTGACTTGTTCTTCCACAAGCTATATGAGCAAGAGCCTTAGACCATGGCTGAACTCGTCCATTCAGCCCAGAATTTTATAAATGCGGAAGATGCTATCATAGCCAAGAAGAGGAAGAGAATTGAGAAAATGGATGCTAACCCCACTCGCCATTCAGAACAAGGTCTTCGTCTTAAAAAAGGACGAACGGAAGACAAGAAGGATCGTGACAGGAAGGCAGGCCCCTCAGCACGAAGTCAGCAGTATACGCCATTGAACATGCCACTCGATCAAGTCCTAATGCAAATCAAGGATGATCCTTCCTTGAAGTGGCCAGAAAAAATGAAGGGAGATCCAAATAAGCGTAATAAAAATAAGTATTGTCACTTCCATAGAGATCATGAGCATGATACGGACGAGTGTTTTGACCTAAAGCGGCAGATTGAGAATCTTATAAGGCAGGGGAAGCTAAGGAGTTTTCTTGGACGAGACCACAAGGATGAAAAACTCAAGGGAAAAGATGAAGAGTCGTCACGGCCACCTCTCGGAGAAATCAGAGTTATTTTTGGAGGGAGCTCTACAGGCTAGTCGTCCAAGTCTAAGAAAACATACCTAAAGGTGGTGCAGAGCGTCCAACTCTCTGGACGACCACCCAGAGATAGAAACACGGACGAACAGGCAATCACGTTCACTGAAGAAGAAGCAGAAAGAATCCACCATCCTCATGACGATGCTATAGTCATAACCTTGCTCATCGCTGATTACACAACCAGAAGGGTACTAGTTGATAATGGAAGCTCGACAGATATTTTGTATCTTCCAGCTTTTCAGCAAATGAGGATAGGACGAGACCGTCTTCGTCCGGTGAATTCTCCACTAGTAGGCTTCGGTGGAATGAAGGTACACCCAGTGGGTACTATTACATTACCAGTGGTAGTGGGGGCATATCCGCAGCAAATCATCAAGGACATGAATTTTCTAGTGGTAGACTGTTCGTCCTCCTATAATGCCATAATTGGGAGGCCAACTTTAAACAGTTGGAAAGCAGTTACATCCACCTACCACCTATCAGTCAAGTTTCCAACAGACTATGGAGTAGGACAGGTACAGGGAGATCAACTGGCAACGAGGGAATGTTACTTAGCTATGTTGGCCACGGACGAGCAAGTGCAGACCATGACTATTGAAGAAAAGAAGGTCATGGTAGAACCCATTGAAGTGTTGGAAGAAATTTCCTTAGACCAAAAAAACCCTGAGAGGTGTACCAGGGTTGGGGCAGATCTAGAAGAAAGGATTAAAGAAGACCTCGTCCAGTTTTTGAGGAAGAACATAGATGTATTTGCTTGGAGTCATGAGGATATGCCTGGAATAGATCCTAATGTCATCACCCATCGTCTGAACGTATGTCCATCCTCAAAGCCAGTACGACAAAAGAAAAGAGTGTTTGCTCCCGAGAGAGATAATGCTATTAAAGACGAAGTTCAAAAGTTGATGGCAGCAAAGTTTATACGAGAGGTGTACTATCCAGATTGGTTGGCCAATGTAGTAATGGTCAAAAAGGCGAACGACAAGTGGAGGATGTATGTAGATTTTACTGATCTGAATAAGGCTTGCCCCAAAGATAGCTATCCATTACCACGCATTGATCAACTGGTGGACTTTACCGCAGGCCACAAACTACTTAGTTTTATGGACGCTTTCTCAGGATACAACCAGATACGGATGGACGAGGTTGACCAGGAGAAGACATCATTTGTTACTAGTCAAGGCTTGTTCTGTTATGAAGTAATGCCCTTCGGCTTGAAAAACGCTGGAGCAACGTATCAACGACTGGTCAATCACATGTTCCGTCCTCAGATTGGGCGAAATGTTGAAGTGTATGTGGATGACATGTTAGTAAAAAGTTTGGAAGAGTGTGAACATCTAGACGACCTACAAGAAACCTTCAACAAACTCAGGCGGTACAGTATGAAGTTGAACCCCTAGCAAATGCGCTTTCGGAGTAGCATCAGGAAAATTTCTTGGATTCATGGTCTCACACAGGGGGATCGAGGCAAACCCAGAAAAGATCAAGGCAATCCTAGATATGAAGCCTCCGCAGAGTATCAAAGAAGTTCAATCTCTCACCGGGCGAGTTGCCGCCCTCAACAGGTTTGTCTCTGAAGCTACTGACAAGTGTTTACCATTTTTCAAGGTTCTAAAGAAAGCATTCAAGTGGACAAACGAGTGCCAAAGAGCCTTCCAAGATTTGAAGACGTATCTTATTACTCCCCCGCTGCTGAGTCCGTCCGTGGTGGGAGAAGAATTGTTTTTATACCTGGCGGTGACCCCGCATGCCGTGAGCTCAGCACTGATAAGAGAGGAAGCAAAAATGCCAAAGCCAGTGTACTACACCAGTAGGGCATTGAGGAGGGCGGAGGGACGATATCCGCTAATGGAAAAGTTGGCCTTCGCACTCATCACGGCTGCCAGGAAGTTAAGACACTACTTCCAAGCCCATGTAATCAACATCATGACAAATCACCCACTTAAGAAAGCCATGAACAAGTTGGAAGCCGCAGGACGTCTGATCCAATGGGCGGTCGAACTCAACGAGTTTGATATCCGATACCAGCCAAGACATGCTATTAAGGCTCAAGCCCTGGCAGACTTTGTCGCGGAGTTTACGCCAAGATATGATGATGAAGTGCAGGAGGATAAAAAGTGGGTGGTCCATGTAGATGGCTCGTCCACACAGCATGCAGAAGGAATAGGGGTGGTTTTGCAATCCCCTGAAGGAGATAAGTTGAAGCATAGAGTCCGTCTACAATATCGACCAACTAACAATGAAGTTGAGTATGAAGCTCTGCTTAAAGGGCTAGAATTGGCCAAGTCTGTAGAAGCGAAATCAGTGCTCGTCCTGGGAGACTCTCTGTTGGTAATGGGCCAAATAAATGGGACATATGAGGCAAAGGAAGAACGAATGAAAAAGTACTTGGAGAGGGTGTTAAAGCTTGTGAAGAAATTCAAGGAAGCTAACTTCATTCAAATCCCTAGGGAAGAGAATTCAGAAGCAGATACCTTGGCAAAGGAAGCCTCAGCAACCGGAACAACGGACGAGTATGATGAAATTCAGTACGTCCCAAGTGTAGATCTCCTGGAAGTGCAGCAAATAGGAAATGAAGAAAATTGGATGACCCCAATCGTGTCGTACCTGAAGGACGGAAGACTTCCGGAAGCAAAAGACGAAGCTAGAAAACTCAGGATAAGAGCAGCTAGGTATGTCCTTATGGACGAAGTTCTTTACAAGAGGGGCTTTTCTCAACCTTATCTCAGGTGTCTGGCCCCAGATGAGGCGAACTATGTGCTGAGGGAAGTTCATGAAGGAGCCTGTGGAAACCATTCAGGAGCCTGTGGAAACCATTCAGGAGCCAGGTCGCTCATCCACAAAGTCGTCTGTGCAGGGTACTATTGGCCAACTGTCCAAATGGATACAAAAGCTTATGTCAAGGCGTGTGACAAATGCCAACGATTCAGTAATATCCCCAGACAACCATCAGAGTATCTCACCCCAATGATGGCCCCTTGGCCCTTTGCTCAATGGGGCCTGGATATCCTGGGCCCTTTTCCACTTAGAACTAGACAGATAAAATTCTTAGTGGTAGGGATTGACTATTTCACTAAGTGGGTGGAAGCAAAACCATTGGCGCACATCACACAACAGAATGTAAAGAACTTCGTCTGGAAGAATATAGTGTGCAGGTTTGGAGTACCCAAGATACTAGTTTCCGACAACAGGCGGCAGTTTGACAACACCCTTTTCAGGGACTTTTGTCAACACTTCGGAATTCAAAATCATTATTCCTCCCCCGCCCATCCACAGGCAAACGGTCAGGCTGAGGTTACAAACCGATCCTTGCTGAAAATCATCAAGACTCGTCTTGAGGGGGCAAAGGGGGTATGGCCAGATGAGTTACTTGGTGTCCTATGGGCATACAGGACGACGGTGAGGACCCCTACAGGGGAGACCCCTTTTAACCTAGCCTATGGGAGCGAAGCAGTTATACCTGCGGAAGTGCACATGGCCAACCATAGGGTGATGTCGTATCACGACGAGGATAATGAGGAGTAACTCCGTCTGAACCTCGATCTTATAGACGAAGTGAGGACAGAAGCAGAGCATAGAGTAGCGAAGTACAAGAACCTCATGGCTAGGCGATATGATGCAATGGTGAAACCAAGGCGCTTTAACATAGGAGATCTCGTCCTGAGAAAGGTCCCCTTGGTAACCAAAAATCCAGCTCATGGGAAATTGAGCCCCAATTGGGAGGGACCCTACAGAGTCATCAACTTTAAAAGACAAGGATCCTATTATTTGGAGGCCCTGGACGGGAGAAAGCTAGAACATCCTTGGAACGTGGAGCACCTGAGGAAGTACTACCAGTAAAAATGAGCCAGAACGAATATCACTGTCGACGAGCTTGGAGCTTGCTACTCTTTATATTTTACTTATGTTTAATTATATGTTTGATATTATCGCTTTGTTATTTATGTTGTGGTTTTTTATCATGATTCTAGACGAAGCTATGAAGTTAACTAAATAAAAGGCACAAGCATGTATGTGCCCTATCTGTAAACGATATGTGTAATGTACAAAATGTTTGTGTGAAATTCGAACTCTCCATGCTACTCTCATTCAAAGCTAACCTACAAGGTGGCTAGGAACGAAATATTTTTCAACTGTCAATGGGACGAATAAATTCTCTGGACGCGGAGATGTAACGTCTAAAGCTTTCCCGAAGGAAAAGCAAGATCAAGGCACCCCATCCTAATCAAAGGACGAGGTAGAGCCTATAATAAGCCCGAAGGAGTATTCGTCCATAAGGGTAAAGCAAAGATGAGGTGTCCTCGTCCAGATCAAAGGACGGGGGAGAACCCAACTTGGCAAACTCGTCTGTACACAAGGCAAAATGTGCGTCCAAGCCTTAAAACAATTTGGATAAAGGACGAGGCATAATGTATATCTAGGCCCTAAATAGTAAGGCCCATAGACGAGGTTTTTGAGACAGCCCCGTACATGGACGAGCAAGGTCCGTAAATCTGTGGACGATCAGGGTGCATAAAAGAAATTTTAGTCTAAGGACGAGAAATAACCATTGAAGTTTTAATAGACGGTTTAAACACACCAAATATGGACGAGTAAAGTATGAAGCCATGCATACGAAATGAAAAATCTCATCCATACATGAAAGAAAAATAAAATCCAACTGTTTGAAGGGCGGACAACCAACGTCCAAACACCCTTGCGAAGAACTAGTTTCAATACCTCGTCCTAAAAACTGTGGACGAGTTCAGTCTACTTGAATTACATCAAAAGATCCCAAAACAAAGGATCAACCATAAAAAAAAAAAAAAAAAAAAAAAAAAAAAAAAAAAAAAACTTATTCTTAAGCAGGGGCAGTGGGTGGCTGGGTGGATGCATTGTCTTCAACATTAGCGTCCTCAGAGCTGGTTTGGAGAAGAGAGCTGGTAGCAGCGTTCAAGTTAAGTTTGATAGAGCTGAAGTCCACCTCAGGGAAGTTTTCAACAGCGTCCATCCTGAAATCTTCAAAACCCGCTGCATAGTTGCGGTCCAATAAGTCCGTGAATTCCTTGGACGCTTTGAATTCCGCAATGGCATCGTCCTTAGCCTTGGAGAGGGAAGTATTCAACTCGTCATTCTTCGCTTGAAGGTGGTCAAGACGAGAATCTTTCTCCACCGCAGCGGCCTTCAACTCCGCGATCAAATTTTGCTGCTCCGCTTCCTTCTCCTTAGCCTCAGCAGCAACCCCAGCCCATTTCTTACTCTCGTCCCTCACGTTTTTTGTGGTCGTCTCCAGCAAAATCCTCGTCTTGTCCAACTCAGTGGCTTGCCTAGACGCTGTGATGAACTTGGACATGGCCTGCAAAAAAGAAATGCTTGGTTAAGTCGACCAAAAGATAGTGAAATAATAAAGGCAAAAAGAAAGGAAATTTACCTTTAAAAGATCATGAACACCAGAATGTTCAAAATCTTTTAAAGACATGTCATAACAGGCATGTATGTCCTCGTCCTTCACAGCTTCTTGGAAACGTTGCCAAGCCAAATCTTCGTTTTCAACTATGTTCGAAGATACCCTCGGCAGAGGCTGAGACGAGACAGACGTAATCGTCCTAGGAGGGGTCTTGGACGAGGTCATCTCCACAGGTGGAGATACATCCACATCAATTGTTTGGATGGAGAGATTGGGCTAAGGCAAGATTGGCTTGGCCACCTTAGACGATGACTTTTTCACTCTTTTGTCACGACGGCTGGGGAGGCTGCCTAAGTCCAAATTCCTCGATAAGGACTTCCTTTTGTCCCCAGTAGACGGACGAGTCTGAGGTACAGTGTCAGGACGAGCGTCCCCAGCCTCAGGACGATCCCCCTCGCTAGCAACCTCTTTTCCCTTGTTACCTTTCATTGTTGCCATTCCTAAATAAAAATAAAAAATAAAAAAAAAAGTTTTTTTTTAGAGCTAACATAAAAAGAAAGGGTAAAAGACGTCCTGAGTTAGAGGCTTACTTCTCCTTACTGTTATCTCGTGCACGAGTGCTTCGTCAGAAGGATCAGGACCAAGTCCCCACTTAGCAAGTCGTCTAAGCGTCACTAGGGAGTGGAAACTCCTGTCTGCGTGTAGACGAGCTCTGTGGACGCGATCACGGTGAAACTTGCTAAGGGAAGGACGCCCAACAGCTGTAAAGGAATGAGTTAGAATACAAAAAATAATAATAATAACTTTAAAAATTAAAAAAAAAAAAAAAAAAAAAAAACTAACTTACCCTGAGGACGAAGGTTCCCTAGGTCCCCAATATAACGGCCAAAAGTGTCCAGTCCAACGTCTGAAGGGTTTCCAGCCCAATTCCCGGAGACGAAGAAAAATTCCGTCTTCCACTTTCTGTCAGACGAAGGTAGGGACCTAATCATTCTACAATCTTTGCCCCTGGCAGTAAACTGATAAAAGCCAAGGGATTGATGAATTTCGGAGGGCTTATAACAGTAGAGGAACTCGTCCACCGTAAGAGGACGGTCCCCCCCAAACACCTCTCTCCATAGGACTTGCATAGAGATGACCAATCTCCATGCGTTTGGATTAAACTGACATATCCCCAAACCTAACCTAACTAGTAATTTCCCTAATGAAAGGGTTTAAAGGAAATCTCAAACCCCCCAGAAGATACGCCTCATAGACGCCTATCCCAAAACGAGGATCACAACACCATTCTCCATGGACAGGCAACCTAGGGTTAAGCTCGTCTGGGATCTGGTACCATGCCCTCAAATTATCTAACCTTTGTTCGTCTGTTTTAGAAGGTATGTCTATTGCACAACTAAACACAGTTACCTCCTCCTCGTCCAAAGGGCTAGACGGAGGGACGGACGGGGAAATCCCGGACGAGGTACCTACCTGGGACCCTGAGGCCTTCCTAATTTCTTGTTGTATAACCTCTAAGGGAAACCCAGGGACGCCGGAAACATATTCCTCGTCCGTAGAGTTCCCCCCATCACTACTACTAGAACCACTAGAACTTGTACTGGACATGGATCGGTACTTGTCTATGGCCTTTTCTAGACTATCGCTAGACGACATTTTTTTTTTAGAAAAGATCAAAAAACCTAAAAGACGAGAGAAGAGGGAATACTTGGCTCTAAGACGAGTGAAGGCTAAGGACGCAAGGAAATTCCTAGACGAGGCTCTAGACGAGGAATGTCAAAGAACGAAAATCTTAGAAATGCAGAGGGTAACAGAGGAATTCCCCTATTTATAGAAAATTGACCTGGGCATACAAAACGACACAACCAATCAGGAAGTGACACGTGACATTTATCTCGAAAAATGAATCGACGAGACTCATCACCAATGAGAATGTGACACGTGGCTTCTCGATGTATGGGCTTTCTAAGTACAACGCCTAGTTGTTCGCCTTCTTAGACGACCCATATGAACGAGGGGGCAACTGATGTGCAACAAAAATTCGCTAAGTCATCTCCCGTCCATATGCGTCGTCCAAAGGATAGACAAGAGGTAAATCTTTGCCAACTCGTCCGTCTGTCCTTAAGGACAGACAAGCTCACTATCATCCGTCTGTCCTTGAGGACAGACGGACTTTCTACCGTTCGTCCGTCCGTAAAGGACGGACGAGCTTGCTACCATCCCCTTGTCCATAAAGGACAAGGGAGGTTACCACGTCTTCGCCGAGTGGAAGAACGTACCGTCGCCAGTCAAGCCCAACCGTTGTAAAATGCAAACTTCTACGTCAGTTACGGAAGTTACTTCCGAGCCTGTTGGATTCCTCAACTGTAGGAACGGTTACCAAACAAGTAACCGCTTCTCGCATACTATATAAGCACACGCCAATGAAAGAGTAAGGCATTCTGTTTTTGGGAGACTGAGTTTACATTTTTAGTCAGAGACTAACTTCACCATCGGAGGGTTCTTGGCCGGCTTCCACCGGTCTCCTCTGAGTTTTTGCTTGTTTTCTCAGGATCCAATCGCAAGTTTATCAAGGCCCGGCACTTTCAGTCCACTGATATCCCAGGGTTCATCAGAAGATATTATGTCTCCATATGTTAGGCTAGGATAGTCTATAGTTCCGTCATTATTGACTATATCAAGTCTAACCTTCTAAGCAAAGAAATAGGGTAAACTAGCAATGAATTTTTCTTTCCAGTAGGACTGTTGACAATCATTTCTACTTAAAACTTTTGAAATAAAAACATCTTTATACCATCTAAAATCTGAAAGTTGTGGACATCTTAAATTAATTAAAACATCTGAAGCTCTTTCTTTATATTGATTGGGATCACTAACAAAATGTTTAGTTATAGTAAAAATTAAAGTATTAACTGCATCTTGTGAAGGCTATCTATCTGTCATTATAACACTTCCATCTGTTTCTCTTTTAACAACTGTTAATATTCCATTTCTGTCATCATTATTTAAATAATGATCCCACCAGCCTTTCAACTGGCCAGTAAAACCAGTGACAATTAAATGAGCTATCTGATGATCCTGTTTTCCATGATTTTTATAAACATTAGTGAGCAAAGTCATTTCATGTAAAAGGTTTATTATTTCATATTCTGACATTCCATCAATATTCCATTCATAAATTAAATCTGGCGAATAAGATGAATTAACATAAGTATGTCTTTCTTCAAATTGTAAATCAGGGGGAGTAGGTTTAGGATACCAATTCTTTCTGGGGTATAAATCTTCAATTCTTCCTTTTTTACAATCTTGCGATGAAGATGCTAAAGTTAATTTATAAATTTGTAATTTATCTGTAAATTGTGATTCCAAATTATTTATGTCTGTCAAATCTGTCAATTGATTGTCTTCTGATTGTTCATCCTCTGAAGAGTCAGTTCTTCCTGTTGTATTTAATGTTATAATATTCTTATTTTTTAATGGCTCCATATCCTTTAATGATTCTAATTTCATTAAGTCTAATTTTTTATTTATTTCATTAAGTAAATTATCAGTTTTCTCTGTCATGGGTTTCTTTAAAGGTGTTCTAAGGTGAGGAGGTATCTCATGAGGGATAAATAAAGGGGTATTAGACGTGTTTTCTTTTTTAATGGAAGTAGAAGGGGGTATTATTCTGTCTTCTATATCTTGTAGCTTTTGACCAATAGTTTTTAGATAAGTATTGGTGTAATTGTTCTGTTGAATTATACTGTCTAGATTCTTATTATCATCACTTAGACTGGGTCTTTTGATAGGTGTAGCCAATACTTGGACTCCACTATTTTGACTCAATATAATTGATTCAAATGGTGGATAAGTCTGATACACTTTCTCATGATTTTCTATCTTTGTCCATGATAATATTTTCTCTATTACACTTATCTTTTTGTTATGATAGTCCAAAAAGTCAAAGAAACTAAAGTGTGTCTGTAAGTCTGTCATCATTTCAAAATACTTAGTTCTTAAATTGTTTCTTTCATGTTCATTATATTCTTCAAAAAATTGGTTCTTTCTGTCATTATTTTCAGGTTTTAAGTAATCATATTTTAGTAGTTCTTTATCTAAAACAAATTCTCTAGATAAAACATTAATTTGTCTATCATCTGTAAATCCTAATATATCTGTGTGGGTAGGAGAATCAGGTTGAGGTTGTGGCTGATAAAGAGGTTGGTGAACATTAGGGGTAGGTTGTGTGGTATCTGTTAGATAATAAGCTGGTTCTGTCTGAATAGGGGTTTTCTTAGTGTTTATAGGGGGAAGGTGTATAACTGGAGGAAGATTCTGGGGAGGTAAAGGTCTGAAATCAGAAAAAGGTGTCCTAGAGGAAAAGGAGCTTCTAGGGGTAAACATCATTGGGGTCTTTCTGCCTGTAGAACTACTAGGTCTTATGATACTATCAGTATGTCTGTCATTATTATTAAAAGAAATAATAACTGTACCATCTGTATTTTGGGCTATGAAGTCTGGTTCAGTGTTTTCTATATTTGGTATGGGGGCAATAGCCTCAAGTTGCCATCTTTCAGGAAGGGTTATATCTTTCCACTGTATTTGTTGAGGTACCCGTAATCTAGTATTCCGGGTTGAGGCTTGCATAAGGAGAGTCTGACCTTTAGGGGAAGGATCAACTATGGATTGAGGGTCTAAAGTGGTTTTCATCAGTTTATAATAAATCCTATAAATAATAGCTAAAGGTTCTGAGCCTTCTTTCATGTAATAACCATTTGTTTTTACATTTAAAGTTAAAGCATCCATAATATTTCTGTCAGATAGGCTTAAAGCAAAGTTAGGATAACAATTAAAATATACTGGTCCTTTATGTAAACTTGTTTCCATCATTCCAAGGAGTGAGTCAGCAAATCTTAAATGTCTGTCATCTCTTAAGCAATGTAAAATGTATGAGTTTTATTTCTTTGCAATTAAGAAGTTACTAGGAATTATATTACTGCATAGCCACTACTTGCTCCTTGTTAGCGTTGGTCAGCCTAAAGACTCGTTGGCAAACCATAGTTTCGCGTTGGTCAGCCCCTTTGTTGTAGCCGACGGACAGGCGTTGTTTGGGTGGTCCCGCAATGGAGTTTCCCGAGGAGGTGGTCCCGATAGCAAGGATACCAGTGGTTAGTAATAGTTCCGCCAGTAATTATTAATTGCTTAGAAAGAGGATAAATACATTTATCAGTTCATCATCTATTTTATCATTGTTTATGCTTCCATATTACTGCTGTGCTCTCTCCTGGGTAGTCAATGGTATCATATATTTTTCAATTTTTTGAATTGTTTTGAAATTTTTTTCGGAATTTCCTAGCCCGGGTTGCGTAGGAACGGAATTCGGGACTAAATTTTTTTTTTCTTTCTCAGCCTATATCAACGCGGTTTGGATAGAAATATTGCCGAAATGATATTTTTTAATTTTTTGAATTTTTTTGCTATTTTTTTTGGAATTTTCTAGCTCAGGTAAGGTAGGAACGGAATTTGGGACTAAAATTGTTCTCTCTTTCTCGGTTTATATCAACTCAGTTTGGATAGAATTAATACCGGTTATGTTTTTTAATTTTTTGAATTTTTTTGCTATTTTTTTTGGAATTTTCTAGCCCTGGTCGGGTAGGAACGGAATTCTGGACTCAAATTTTTTTCTCTTTCTCGGCCTATATCAACCTGGTTTGGATAGAAATACTGTCGGAACGTTTTTTTTAATTTTTTTAATTTTTTGCTATTTTTTTGGGAATTTTCTAGCTCAGGTAAGGTAGGAACGGAATTCGGGACTAATTTTTTTTTTTTTTTTTTTCTCCTTCTCGGCCTCTATCAACCTGGTTTGGATAGAATTAATACCGGTTATGTTTTTTAATTTTTTTGCTATTTTACTGGAATTTTCTAGCCCGGCTCGGGTAAGAACAAAATTTTTGATATAAATTTTATTTTTTCTCTTTCTCGGCCTATATCAACCCGGTTTGGATAGAAATAATGCCGGAAAGATATTTTTTAATTTTTTGAATTTTTTTTGTTATTTTTGTGGGATTTTTCTGGCCCGGGTCGTGTAAGAACGGAATTCGGGACTAAAATTTTTCTCTCTTTCTCGGCCTATATCAACCCCAGTTTGGATAGAAATAATGCCGGAATGATATTTTTTAATTTCTTGAATTTTTTTCTATTTTTTTTGGAATTTTCTAGCCAGGGTCGGGTAGGAACGGAATTCGGGTCTAAAATTTTTTTCACTCGTTCTCGGCATATATGAACGCGGTTTGGATAGAAATAATGCCGGAATGATATTTTTTGATTTTTTGAATATTTTTTTTATTTTTTTCGGAATTTTCTAGCGCGGGTCTAGTAGGAATGGAATTTGGGACGAAAATTTTTCTCTCTTTCTCGGCCTATATCAACCCGGTTTGGATAGAAATAATGCCGGAACGATTTTTTGAATTTTTTTGCTATTTTTTTTATGAATTTTCTATCCCAGGTCAGGCAGGAACGAAATTCGGAACTAAAATTTTTTTTCTTTTTCTCGGCTTATATCAACCCGGTTTGGATAGAATTAGTACTGGAATGATGTTTTTTCATTTTTTGAATTTTTTTGCTATTTTTTAGGTATTTTCTAGCCCGGGTCGGGTAGGAACGGAATTCGGGACTAAAATTTTTTTCACTCTTTCTCGGCCTATATCAATGCGGTTTGGATAGAAAAATGCCGGAATGATATTTTATAGTTTTCTGAGTATTTTTTCTATTTTTTTGAATTTTCTAGCGTGGGTCGGGTAGGAATGGAATTCGGGACTAAAATTTTTTTCTCTCTTTCTCGGTCTATATCAACCCCGTTTTGGATAGAAATGATGCGGGAATGATATTTTTTAATTTTTTGATTTTTTTTGCTATTTTTTTGGTAATTTTCTAGCTCGAGTCGGCTAGGAACGAAATTCGGGACTAAAATTTTTTTTTTCTCTTTCTCAACCTATATAAACCCGGTTTGAATAGAAATAATGCCGGAGTGATGTGTTTGAATTTTTTTCTCTTTTTTTTGGAATTTTCTTGTGCGGGTCAAGTAGGAACGGAATTCGGGACAAAATTTTTTCTCTCTTTCTCGGCCTATATCAACCCCGATTTGGATAGAAATAATGCCGGAATGATATTTTTTTAATTTTTTTTGGAATTTTCTAGCACGGGTCGAGTAGGAATGGAATTTGGGACTAAAATATTTTTCTGTCTTTCTCGGCCTATATCAATCCGGTTTGGATAGAAATAATGCCGGAATGATATTTTTAATTCTTTTGCTATTTTTTGGGAATTTTCTAGCCCAGGTCAGGAAGGAACAGAATTCGGGACTAAAAATATTTCTCTCACTTTCTCGGCATAGATCAACCCAGTTTGGATAGAATTTATACCGGAATGATGTTTTTTAATTTTTTGAATTTTTTTGAAATTTTTTTTTGGAATTTTCTAGCCCGGGTCGGGTAGGAACGGAATTCGAGACTAAATTTTTTTTCTCTCTTTCTTGGCCTATATCATCCCGGTTTGGATAGATTTAATACCGGTTACGTTTTTTAATTTTTTGAATTTTTTTGGGAATTTTCTAGTCCGGGTCGGGTAGGAAAGGTATTCTGGACTAAAATTTTTTTTTTCTCTTTCTCAGACTATATCAACCCGGTTTGGATAGAAATAATGCCGGAATGATATTTTTTTATTTTTTTTTTTAATTTTTGGAATTTTCTAGCCAGGGTCGGGTAGGTAAAGAATTCGGGACTTTTTTTTTTTTTTTTTTTTTTTTTTTTTTTTTTTTTTTCTCTTTCTAGGCCTATATCAACCCGGTTTGGATAGAAATAAGTCAGGAATGATGTTTTTTAATTTTTGAAATTTTTTTGCTATTTTCTTTGGTATTTTCTGGCCCGGGTCGGGTAGGAACGGAATTCAGGACTAAAATTTTTTTCACTCTTTCTCGGCCTATATCAACGCGGTTTGGGTAGAAATAATGCCGGAATGATATTTTTTAATTTTTTGAATGTTTTTTCTATTTTTTTTTGGAATTTTCTAGCGTGGGTCGGGTAGGAATGGAATTCGGGACAAAAATATTTCTCTCTTTTTCTCGGCCTATATCAACCCGGTTTGGATAGAAATAGGTCTGGAATGATTTTTTTAATTTTTGAAATTTTTTTGCTATTTTCTTTGGTATTTTCTGGCCCGGGTCGGGTAGGCACGGAATTCGGAAAGAAATTTTTTTTCTCCCTTTCTCAACCTATCTTAACTCAATTTGGATAGAAATAATGCTAGAATGATGTTTTTTCATTTTTTAAATTTTTTTAATTTTTTGGGGAATTTTCTAGCGCGGGTCGGGTAGAAACGAAATTCGGGAAGAAATTTTTTTTCTCCCCTTCTCAACCTATCTTAACTCGATTTGGATAGAAATAATGCCAGAATGATGTGTTTTAATTTTTTGAAATTTTTTTGCAAATTTTTTCGGTATTTTCTAGCCCGTGTCAGGTAAGAACGGAATTCAAGACTAAATTTTTTTTTTCTCTTTCACGGCCTATATCAACGCGGTTTAGATAGAAATAATGCCAGAATGATATTTTTTAGTTTTTTGAATTTTTTTCTATTTTTTTTTGGAATTTTCTAGCGCGGATCGGCTTGGAACGGAATTCGGGACTAAAATTTTTCTATCTCTTTCTCGTCCTGTACCAACCCCGGTTTGGGTAGAAATAATGCCGGAATGATAATTTTTAATTTTTTGAATTTTTTTGCTATTTTTTTTTAGAATCTTCTTGCCCAGGTCGGGTAGGAATGGAATTCGGGACTAAATTTTATTTTTTCTCTTTCTCGGCCTATATCTACCCGGTTTGTATAGAAATAATGCCGGAATTATATATTTTTTTATTTTTTGAATTTTTTTATATTTATTTTTGGAATTTTCTAGCCCGGATCAAGTAGGAACGGAATTCTCGTAAATTTTTTTTTTCTCTTTCTCGGCCAATTTCAATCTCGGTTTGGATAGACATAATGCCGGGATGATATTTTTTGCTATTTTTTTGGGAATTTTCAAGTCTGAGTCGGGTAGGTATGGAATTCGGGACTAAATTTTTTTTTTCTCTCTTTCTCGGCCTATGACGCGGTTTGAATTTTTTTATATTTTTTTTGGAATTTTCTAGCCCGGGTCGGATAAGAACGGAATTCGGGCCAAAATTTTTTTTTTTTTTTCTTTCTCGGCCTACATCAACCCGGTTTGGATTGAAATAAGTCCGGAATGATGTTTTTTAATTTTTCCTATTTTTTTTGGTATTTTCTAGCCCGGGTCGGGTAGGAAAGGAATTCGGGACGAAAATTTTTTTCTCCCTTTCTCGACCTATACCAACCCCAGTTTTCATAGAAATAATGCTGGAATGATATTTTTTTAGTTTTTTGAAGTTTTTTGGAATTTTCTTGTCCGGTTCGGGTAGAAATGGAATTCAGGAATAATTTTTTTTTTTTTTTTCTTTCTCGGCCTATACCAACCCGATTTGGATAGATATAATGCAGGAACCATATTTTTTGAATTTTTTTCCTATTTTTTTGAGAATTTTCTAGCCCAGGTCAAGTAGGAACGAAATTTGGGACTAACTTTTTTTTTTTCCCTTTCTCAACCTATATCAACCAGATTTGGATAGAATTAGTATCAGAATAATGTTTTTTAATTTTTTGAATTTTTATGCTATTTTTTTTTTTGAATTTTCTAGTCCGGGTAGAGTAGGAACGGAATTCGGGACTAATTTTTTTTTTTTTCTCTTTCTCGGCCTATATCAACTCGGTTTGGATAGAAATAATGCCGGAATGTTATTTTTTAATTTTTTGAATTTTTTTTGAATTTTCTAGCTCGGGTCGGCTAGTAACGGAATTCGGGACTAAAATTTTTATCTCTCTTTCTTGACCTATACCAACCTTGGTTTGGATAGAAATAATGCCGGAATGATATTTTTGAATTTTTTTGCTATTGTTTTTGGAATTTTCTAGCCCGGGTCGGGTAGGAACGGAATTCTGGACTAAAATTTTTTTTTCTCTTTCTCGGCCTATATCAACCCGGTTTGGATAGAAATAATGCCAGAATGATATTTTTTTAATTTTTTTTCTATTGTTTTTGGAATTTTCTGGCGCGGGTCGAGTTGGAACGGAATTCGGGACTAAAACTTTTCTCTCTCTTTCTCGGCCTATATCAACCCCTGTTTGGATTCAAATAATGCCGGAATGATATTTTTTAATTTTTTGCTATTTTTTTTGCAATTTTCTAGCCCGGGTTGGGTAGGAACGGAATTCGGAACTAAATTTTTTTTCCCTCTTTCTCGGCCTATATCAACCCGGTTTGGATAAAAATAAGTCCAGAATGATGTTTTTTCATTTTTGATATTTTTTTTGCTAATTTTTTTTGGTATTTTTTGGCCCAGGTCGGGTAGGAACGGAATTCGGACGACAATTTTTTTTCTCCCATTTCTTGATCTATCTTAACTCAATTTGGATAGATATAATGCCAAAATGATGTTTTTTAATTTTTTGTATTTTTTTTCTATATTTTGGGAATTTTCTGGCGCGGGTCAGCTAGGAACGGAATTCGGGACTAAAATTTTTCTCTTTCTTTCTCAGCCTATATCAACCCCGGTTTGGATAGAATTAATGCCGGAATGATAATTCTTAATTTTTTTAATTTTTTTCCTATTTTTTTGAGAATTTTCTAGCCCGGGTCGGGTAGGAACGGAATTCGGGTCTAAAATGTTTTTCACTCGTTCTCGGCCTATATGAACGCGGTTTGGATAGAAATAATGCCGCAATGATATTTTAGAATTTTTTGAAATTTTTTTATTTTTTTTGGAATTTTCTAGAGCGGGTCTGGTAAGAACGGAATTCGGGACGAAAATTTTTCTCTCTTTCTCGGCCTATATCAACCCGGTTTGGATAGAAATAATGTCGGAACAATTTTTTAAGTTTTTGAATTTTTTTGCTATTTTTTTGGGAATTTTCTATCCCCGGTCTGGCAGGAACGAAATTCGGTACTGAAATTTTTTTTTTTTTTCCTCTTTGTCGGCTTATATCAACCCGATTTGGATAGAATTAATACTGCAATGATATTTTTTCATTTTTTTCATTTTTTTGCTATTTTTTTATGTATTTTCTGGCCCGGGTTGGGTAGGAACGGAATTCAGGACAAAAATTATTTTCACTCTTTCTCGGCCTATATCAATGCGGTCTGGATAGAAAAATGCCGGAATGATATTTTTTAGTTTTTTGAGTATTGTTTCTATTTTTTTGGGAATTTTCTAGCGTGGGTCGGGTAGGAATGGAATTCGGGACTAAAATTTTTTTCCGTCTTTCTCGGCATATATCAATCCGGTTTGGATAGAAATAATGCCGGAACGATATTTTTAATTTTTTTCCTATTTTTTGGGTATTTTCTAGCCCAGGTCAGGAAGGAACGGAATTCGGGATTAAAATATTTTTCTCACTTTCTCGGCATATATCAACCCGGTTTGGATAGAATTAATACCGGAATGATGTTTTTGAATTTTTTTGATATTATTTTTGGAATTTTCTAGCCCGGGTTGGGTAGAACGGAATTCGGGACTAAAATTTTTTTCTCTCTTTCTCGGCCTATATCAACCCGGTTTGGACAGAATTAATACCGGTTATGTTTTTTAATTTTTTTGCTAATTTTTTTGGGAATTTTCTAGCCCTGGTCGTGTAGGAACGGAATTCAGGACAAAATTTTTTTTTCTCTTTCTCAGACTATATCCACCCAGTTTGGAAAGAAATAATACCGGAATGATATTTTTTTATTTTCTGAAATTTTTTGCTTTTTTTTTTTTAATTTTCTAGCCAGGGTCGGGTAGGTACGGAATTCGGGACTATTTTTATTTTTTTTTCTCTTTCTCGGCCTATATCAACCCGGTTTGGATAGATATAAGTCCAGAATGATGTTTTTTAATTTTTGAATTTTTTTTGCTATTTTTTTTGGTATTTTCTGGCCCGGGTCGGGTAGGAACGGAATTCGGGAAGAAAATTTTTTTCTCCCTTTCTCAACCTATCTTAACTCGATTTGGATAGAAATAATGCCAGAATGATGTGTTTTAATTTTTTGAAATTTTTTTGCAAATTTTTTCGGTGTTTTCTAGCCCGTGTCAGGTAAGAACGGAATTCAGTACTAAATTTTTTTTTTTCTATTTCATGGCCTATATCAACGCGGTTTGGATAGAAATAATGCCGAAATGATATTTTTAGTTTTTTGAATTTTTTTCTATTTTTTTTGGAATTTTCTAGCGCAGATCAGCTTGGAACGGAATTTGGAACTAAAATTTTTCTATCTCTTTCTCGACCTGTACCAACCCCGGTTTGGATAGAAATAATGCCGAAATGATATTTTTTAATTTTTTAAATTTTATTGGGAATTTTCTAGCCCGGGTCGGGTAGGAACGGAATTCGGAACGAAAATTTTTCTCTCTCTTTCTCGGCCTATATGAACCCGGATTGGATAGAAATAACGCCGGAATGATATTTTTTAATTTTTTGAATTTTTTTTCTATTTTTTTTGGAATTTCTAGCGCGGGTCGGGTAGGAACGGAATTCGGGACTAAATTTTTTTTTTATCTTTCATGTCGTATATCAATGCGGTTTGGATAAAAATAATGCCGAGATGATATTTTTTAATTTTTAGAATTTTTTTCTATTTTTTTTGGAATTTTCTTGCGCGGATCAGTTAGGAACGAAATTCAGGACTAAAATTTTTCTCTCTCTTTCTCGGCCTATATCAACCCCGGTTTGGATACAAATAATGCTGGAATGTTAATTTTTAATTTTTTGAATTTTTTTTGCTATTTTTTTGGGAATTTTCTAGCCCGGGTTGGGTAGGAACGGAATTCGGGACTAAAAATTTTTTCTCTCTATATGGCCTATATCAACCCGGTTTGGATAGAAATAATGCTGGAACAATTTTTTTAATTGTTTTGCTTTTTTTTTTGGAAATTTGTAGCCTAGGTCAGGCAGGAACGGAATTCGGGACTAAAATTTTTTTCTTTTTCTCTTTTTTCTGCCTGTATCAACCCAATTTGGATAGAATTAATACCGAAATGATGTTTTTTTATTTTTTGAATTTTTTTGCTATTTTTTTTGGAATTTTCTTTCCTGGGTCAGGTAGGAACGGAATTGGGGCTAAAATTTTTCTTTCTCTTTCTCGGAGTATATCAACGCGGGTTGGATAGAAATAATGCCGGAATGAGATTTTTTTAATTTTTCGATTTTTTTTTATATTTTTTGGAATTTTCTAGCGCGGGTCGGGTAGGAACGGAATTCGATAGTAACATTTTTCTCTCTCTTTCTCGGCCTATATCAAACCCGGTTTGGATAGAAATAATGCTGGAATGATATTTTTTAATTTTTTTCCATTTTTTTTTGGAATTTTCTAGCCGGGTTGGGTAGGAAAGGAATTCAGGACTAAAATTTTTTTTTCCCTTTCACGGCCTATATCAACGTGGTTTGGATAGAAATAATGCCAGAATGATATTTTTCAATTTTTTTTCCATTTTATTGGGAATTTTCTTTCCTGGGTCGGGTAGAAACGGAATTCAGGACTAATTTTTTTTTTTTTTCTCTTTCTCGGCCAATATCAACGCAGTTTGGATCAAAATAATGCAGGAATGATATTTTTTAATTTTTTGAAATTTTTTTGCTTTTTTTTTTAATTTTCTTTCCTGGGTCGGGTAGGTACGGAATTTAGGACTGAATTTTTTTTTTTTTTTTTTCTCTTTCTCGACCTATATCAACCCAGTTTGGATAGAAATAAGTCTGGAATGATGTTTTTTAATTTTTGCTATTTTTTTTGGTATTTTCTAGCTCGGGTTGGGTAGGAAAAGAATTCGGGACGAAATTTTTTTTCTCCCTTTCTCGACCTATACCAACCCCGGTTCGGATTGAAATAATGCCGGAATGATATTTTTTAATTTTTTGAATTTTGTTGCTATTTTTTTTGAAATTTTCTTGCCCGGGTCTGGTAGGAATGGAATTCAGGACTTAATTTTTTTTTTTTCTCTCTTTCTCGGCCTATATCAACCCAGTTTGGATAGAAATAATGCCGAAAACATATTTTTCGATTTTTTGAATTTTTTTGCTATTTTTTTTGTAATTTTCTAGCCCGGGTCGAGTCGGAATGGAATTCGGGATTAAAATTTTTTTTTCTCTTTCTCGGCCTATATGTGGTTTGGATAGAAATAATGCTGGAATGATATTTTTTAATTTTTTGAATTTTTTAATTTTTTTTTTTGAATTTTCTAGCTCGGGTCGGGTGTGAACGGAATTCGGGTTTAAAATTTTTCTCTCTCTTTCTCGGCCTATATCAACCCCGGTTTGGAGAGGGAAATAATGCCGGAATGATAATTTTTAATTTTTTGAATTTTTTTGCTATTTTTTTTGAAATTTTCTAGCCCGGGTAGGGTAGGAACGGAATTCGGAACCAAATTTTTTTTCCCTCTTTCTCAGCCTATATCAATGCCATTTGGATAGAAATTAGTCCAGAATGATGTTTTTTAATTTTTGATATTTTTTTTCTTTTTTTTTTGGAATTTTCTAGTGCAGGTCGGCTAGGAACGTCATTCGGGACTAAAATTTTTCTCTCTCTTTCTCGGCCTATATCAACCATGGTTTGGATAGAAATAATGCCGGAATGATAATTTTTATTTGTTTGAATTTTTTTTGCTATTTTTTGGGGAAATTTCTAGCCCAGGTCAGGTAGGAACGGAATTCGGGACTAAAATTTTTTTTTTTCTCTTTTTTCGGCCTGGTGATTTGAATAGAATTAATACTGGAATGATATTTTTTAATTTTTTTGCTATTTTTTTTTGGAATTTTCTTGCCCGGGTCTGGTAGGAATGGAATTCGGGAATTAAATTTTTTTTTTCTTTCTCGGCCTATATCAACCCGGTTTGGATAGAAATAATGCCGAAATCATATTTTTCAATTTTTTGAATTTTTTTGGTATTTTCTAGCCCGGGTCGGGTAGGAAAGGAATTCCGGACGAAAATTTTTTTCTCCCTTTCTCAACCTATACCAACCCCCGTTTTTGATAGAAATAATGCCAGAATGGTATTTTTTGATTTTTTGAAATTTTTTTCTTATTTTTTTGGAATTTTCTTGCCCGGGTCTGGTAGGAATGGAATTTGCGACTGACTTTTTTTTTTTTTCTCTCTTCTTTAATTTTTTGAATTTTTTTGCTATTTTTTGGGAATTTTCTACACCAAGTCAGGTAGGAACGGAATTCGGGACTAATTTTTTTTTTTTTTTTCTCTTTCTCGGCCTATATCAACCTGATTTGGATAGATTTAATATCGGAATGATGTTTTTCAGTTTTTTGAATTTTTTTTGGAATTTTCTAGCCCGGGTCTAGTATGAACGTGAGATTATACCATAATGGAATTTGTGAGATTCTAGTTAATTTTTAATATATTTGTAATGGAATTTTTTAATCTCTCTTGACTCAGTAAAGGTACACCATTTCATAGACGTACAAGAATATATGGGACCCAAAACAAAAAGACAAA
This sequence comes from Quercus tomentella, assembly GCA_028535165.1. Classification (NCBI taxonomy): domain Eukaryota; kingdom Viridiplantae; phylum Streptophyta; class Magnoliopsida; order Fagales; family Fagaceae; genus Quercus; species Quercus tomentella. The sequence continues at coordinate 27,951,849 of JAPQVY010000012.1, read as the reverse complement.
CAACATGCTCAATAAAAATATAAATACAACATTATACAATACAAGATAGAAAAAGGGACTACCTTTATGGTTGCCTAGGATGGACAGATCGGGTCAACTATGGTGGGTTGGTAATTTCTCAATCCATTACCTGATCCAATCCGCTAATTTGGGGATTTAACCTATCCAACCCAAACCGCTCACCTAATGGACCCGCCTGGGTCGAGTAGGTATCTACACAGCCATACTAGGTACTAGGTGAGAAAGGGATCTCAAGTTCAAGACTCCAAGGGCAGGGGTGTAGATTAAGGAAATTTCTAACCATTATTTTAAAAAATAGCTTTAGTAGATTAATGGTCCATTCCTCAATGACCAAAGCTCCGTTGCCTGTTTCTCAAAAAACTTCAAACCCAAGCCCCTACTGCATCTGTGATCAAATCTTCACCACCTGCCAAGCCTAGATTACCCACAGATTGACCCCATATGAATTCAAGTTGAACCACCCCATATGAGGCTTTTAACATCTCACTCTCCTAGTAATGTCTTGCCAATCCTAGTGTCTGCACATAAGTGGCAAACTCTACCGCCCTCTGTAGAATCTCACAATGAAGATTAATGTTTTGCCTTTGGAATTGGAACATCACTTGTGTTCCTGTGCAGCCATAACGCCCATACTCTAATTGGGAAATACAAGTTTTCGAGGCAAGTGATATAGAGAAGTTCTGTCATCTGACTTGCAATTTCCATGTTGTGATGTTGGCAATGAAAAAGGAGCTACACAAGCCAGGAAGGCCCAACTTATCCAACAACTCTTAGCACAGGTAGTGGCGACTTCAGGAATTTTGTTCAGAGTGTTCCTTAGGAAGCATAAATTACACAATCTTATTTTTTTTTAGCCTTTAGGTAATTAGGTTTGATTCAATGTTATTAATTTCATTCCATTCCGGCCAGAAAATACCGTGCCGGTAAACAAACCGGAACAGTAACCCACCCTATTCCACTTTGGAAAAAATTTCAGGTCATTCCGATCTATTTTGGATGTTTCAGGGTGTTTCGGTAAATACTAGCTGAAATTCAAGATTCGGCCGGCATGAAATTTGTGCTTAAAAAAAAAAATTGTTCTTAAAACTAGAACAAATTTGCATTCTGTAAACCAAAAAACCTCAAAAGGAAAAAAAATGAAATGAAATGAAATGAACAAAGGTACCTGTACAGCTAAAAAAAAAAATCAAATTAAGAAATTTGAAACTCAAAACTTGAGAAGAGGCAATGCCGCACTGGTATTGGTAGAAGACACAAACGAACAAGGAGGAAGGCAAAATGTAGATGTAAAAGTGTATATAAAGATGTGGTAAAATTTAAAAGTATGAAGTGTAAAAATCGAGAAGACAGAAGACGTATGTGGTTAAGAATAAACAAGAAAAAATAATTAAAAATGAGAAGTAAGTAAATATGTCTGGTAAGGAAAAATAATACTGTAATAAAAAATAATAAAAGGTTGAAAATTGTGTTGTATTGGGCAGTGTGCTGAGTCGAAGAAATCAAGCCACTGTCCAGCCTGTAGTAGTTTTATTATAATTTTTTTTTTTTTGAGTTTTTCATTTTTGCATAAAAGACTTCAATATATATATATATATATATATTTTTTTTTTTTGTTTTTTTTTTTTTTTATGAACTCAAAACGATAGAAAACTTTATTGAAACGAAATAGAATACAAGTAAAAGACTGGGCATTAAGCTCAGATTTCTTTTTTTCATTGGAAAAGGGGAACAGTAAACCATTAAAACAAGTGCCCAGGGAAAGGACCAAAACAAAGTGTAGCCCAGAGGCATTACACCTCTGTCCACTACGAACCTATCAGACTTGTTCTGCCATCATCAGTTCAAAGACTCCAATATATTGTTAAGTTGCTCAAATTATGGACCAAAATTTAATTTTATTGACATAAAAAAATTCAGGGTGTTCCTAAAATTTTTTTTAAAGGTAAATACATATAAAATTTTAAATTATTATATATAAATTATTTTTTTCCAGGTCAGGGTGGTCCTGGGACCACCCTGGCCATAAGGTGGCGTCGCCATTGAGCACAGGCACAATTTCTAAAAGCATGAAGAACAATTTGAGGGTTGGTTTTATTTATTTATTTTTTACATAAGGAGCAAGAAATGCCACACTGAGTTCTGAAAAGAAGATTATCAAACAACTAAAATATAACAAAAGCAAATTTAGTTACTATTACAACTAATGTAACAACTAGAATTATGCATTCAATTTTATGTACACATCAATGGTACAAGTTCTTACTAGAACATCCAAAACTCAAACCCCGTAGTTGACATGCAGTTTAGAAGTGGAGTGGTAATGGAATAAGTAGTGGATATGAAGGACAAGACGTGGGGGGGGGGGGGGGGGTGGGGTGGGGTGGGGTGGGTGGTTGTCGGGGAGGTTCCACACTGGTAGAAATATCATGGAAGTAGGGTAATTACGGATGAAATGTATATGCAGAAAAAGTTGGACAAAAATGGCCAAATACCATCTTTAGCTGAAATAATTTGTGTTCTACTACTATTTGTGAAATATTTAGCAATCTATCATTGTTTTGAAACTCGAGTTCATTAAGCTCGAGTTTTGCCACTGTTTTCACAAAATTTGAGTTCATGAAGCTCGAGTTCTACTAATGTTTAGCAATCTACCACTATTTTCAGAGAACTCGAGTTTATGAAAATCGAGTCCCCAAAAAAGTGACATGGTGGATGAAGCTGATCAGACATTTTATAATTTACAAGTTCACGTGAAACTTAAATTTCATAAATTTGAGTTCCTTGTAATATATAACTCGAGCTCTTAAAGCTCGAGTTCTTTAAAATTTTGAACAAGTTAGAGATAAATTTAAATTCCTATGCCTCTGTACATTTCCTTTTCTTTTCCCATTTCATTGTCTTTATCGAAGCTTTAGTTGAAACCACACCATCCTTCAGAAGCAAGTGTGGTCATTAGAGTAGACAAGTCAAAGACTCATATTTATGGCCTGTTTGGAAGTTTAGAGTGGGAGGAGAGTAGAGGGGAATAGTTATCCTCCACCTTGTTTGGATGTTTTAAAAATTAGGATGGAAAGGAGAAGAAATGATTTAAATAGACAAATTTACCCATATTTGAAAATGGACTTGCAACATTGGTCTATGATTAATTTGTTAGATTAAATAATTATTTAATCAAGATTTTCATTCCATCAAATACCACTAACTACTATTGGCTATTATAAAATAATTTTTATTACCTCAAAAAAAATTATAATAAAAATAAAAATAAATTCAAAACCCAAACAAAATTCAAAAATTCGAAACCCAAACAAAATTCAAAAATTTGAAACCCAAACAAAACCATAAGTTCCACAGGAGGTTCAACGAAGGGTGGCCGAGGCAAACCAAAGTCCTCAAAGTCTATTTCTCGGTCACAAAAAGCTGGGCTTCAATTCCCTGTGGGTCATATCGCCCGGTCCTTAAAAGCCGGCAAGTACGCCGAGCGTGTCGGTGCTGGAGCTCCGGTTTACCTCTTCGCCCTGCTCGAATACCTTGCTGCTGAAGTTAGTCTTTGATTTTTTTTTTTTTTTTAATTTTTTTAAGGTTCGATTTCGTGGGGGTGTTTGGATGCTGAGAATATGTGGGAAACTGGGTGTGACTGATTTTGTGTTTTGTGATCGTTGCTCTGTTAGTTTATGGATTTGGGTATTGGATCTTTGGATCTATGCAATTAGAGACTGTGTAATATTCGGTTTCAGGTTTCTCTTTTCTATTTGGTTGCTGAGAAAATATTGGATAGAAATTGTAAAGATACTAAATTTAGTAGAAATTGTGTTTGGTTTGTAAGAAAGCACTGGGAAGATTTGTCATTTGTAGTGTTAAATTTTCTCAGGAAACAAATAAAGATTATTTATATAATTGGTTTGTAATTTTGTTAATTTAGAAAGGGTAAATTAGAGAATTTATTTGGTCAATAATTTATCTACTCTACTCTCCTTCCAAATCTCTCCAATTTGGAGGAATTAAAAATGAGGGGTTAGAAGTAGTTGAAACCCCTCCAAACCCCTCTCCCTCCTTCCTTAAAAAAACTTTCAAACAAGGTAATTAAATTACTCTCTCTCCGTTTACTCTACTCTCCCTCCTTTTTTAAACTTCCAAATATGCCATTAAGGAGCTTGTCTCACAAGCTTTACTTCATGTCAGACATTTCTTAATGAGATGTGGCATTATGCATGTTGGACACGTTGAAGTGAAAGAAGAAAAGTTGAAGGAAAGAGAAGAAATAGACTAAAAAAAAGAAAGGCTATTCGGCCACTTTGGTGAGGAGAAATTTTATGATAAATTTACGATGTTGCCACTTGCCATTAAAGATGAGGGCCTAAATTTTATCGAGATGGCATGCAAATTTTTTTCCTATTTTTACATAGTATATTGAATCAATAACCAAAACAATATGATATTTCTATTGCATAAATTCGATTATGATCTGATAATGAGGGGGAGACATATTGGATATTGATCTGCATTATGTGCAATCCATCCAAAATATGTCCGACTTCTAGCTGTGATGCAACCTTGAAGAATGTCCAGGATGATAAGACATTCTTACTAACCTCGGATCTCCGTTTCCGAGGTGACCTTTCTCCTCGGACATATTTTGGACTATCACATACAATCTTTATTTCTTCTTCTTATACCATTCCCATTATAACCTTATTTGACTATCCTCAGATTGGTTAATATCCTTGGATTGTGTGCCTTAGGCCCAATTCGTATAGTTTTAATAGTACCTCCTGGCTAACTGGCCCCCACAATAGCCCCTCAAAATCTTGCTTTTCGACTCCTCGGGAGGAAAGGAGGATTTTGATATCCTCAGGCCATCCCATTTATGGTTATTCCTTGTCTACCCGAATTCCCAAATGCCTTTTTACCTGCTCAAGGAATGCTCCTGACGCTTCGGCGTCTAGAGTGTGCCATCATTAAATTTTGGCGGCACCCTTGTCCCTCACGTTCAACGGCAGGATGTAAATCCAACGGTGGAGGATTTTCCTGGTTTTACGAGCGGGAATTTTCCCGCTTGTAACTTTTGTGCCACTATAAATAGCTTTTCAAATCAATTCCCTTTCCTACTTTCAACAATTACACAGTCCTAGAGCTCATACACTAAACCTGTCACTCTCTCTTACTTCCCTGTGCGTCTACAAATACTAAAAATTTGTCCGAGGACCTTCTTTTTAAACCTGTAAGTTTCCTTGAGCCCTCTTAGTTTTCGTTTCAAACTTGTTAATTTTTCTTCAAAACTTCTTAGAAAATGGGCAAGTTCAAGCGTTTAATTAAATTCGAGGAGGGTATAGAAAGGTTTAGGGCTAAGTACAAGATCCCACCAACAGTGGGCATGAGATACGCTGCCTAGGGGGAATGGGTAGATGCTAGGAAAATAGGAGAGATGGTCATCCCAATGATCGCCTTCATAGAGGGAGGGATGACCATTCCAATGGGTAACATCACTAGGAACTACCTTAAGTTTTTTAGACTATCTCCCATACAGTGCGCCCCAAATATGTTTAGGGTATTGGGGAGTATAGAAGTTCTAAACAAGAGAATGAACTTAAATTTAACCCATCATGATGTGAACTGGGTATACAACCTACATCATTTGACGGGGTAGGGATATTACCTTAAGTCAAGGTATCCCGAAGTAAGGTTAATCTAGTGCCTTCCTACATCAAACAAAGGGCTAAATGAGGATTTTTTAATCTTCTCAAGGGAATGGCATGATGGCCTACCTTGTTCGACTAAGGAGGGAAAACCAAGCGGGGGTATAGTTGTATACTTATGCATCTTGGTTTATATTTCTCTTTTATTTCTCACTATCTTTGCTTCTGACAAAATTTTCTTTCATTTTAATGATTTTGCAGACAAACGTGCTACCAAACCTCAACTCAGTTTAGTCAACAGAGAGAGCCTAGATAGAATTTTACGATCCGAGGTGTTCGTGAACGAAGCCGACGGTCAATTGCGAGCGGCACACCTAATCCTCGGGTACACACCCATTTCTCTCGCATTTCAAGCCCCCAAGTGTGTGATAAAAACCAACGACCCTCGGCTCCACCGTATTAGTGTTGCCTACGAAGGATTCATCGTTTCAGAGGGTATTCCAATTCCTGAAGGTACACCTCTTACTCAACCACTCTTTGTGGCCACCCCTTCAGTAGAAGCATCCTCATCCCAACTCATTCTTGAGGAAGAGGAAGAAGAAAAAGAAGAAGAAGAAGAAGAAAAAAGTCCAGAGGGGATTGTGACTTTGTCAA